>JXSR01S035701.1:6915-17452 GCA_000969725.1 Ophiothrix spiculata
AGGCAAAGAATGATACTACCTGACAGACCATGGTGAATTGCTATTGTTATATTTCACACTAGCAGAAGATTGGGATTTCCCCGTATAATCTATCAATTTATCTAAACGCAGAAAAGACAATGACACCAAGTTAGAGAATTTCAAAATTAACCAAATTTCATCTCAAATAGTTACAAAATCAGTTGACGTAAGTAAAAGAATAGCCTCACGTATCCAGCGGGTTGGTGGGGTGACAAGGAGAAAAGATTGTTATATCACAAGTTATTTAATACTGTTAAGCAGAGTATCAACCTCTGTGCGTTGGGAGGTTAACTTTTTGGAATGATATCATACATCTTTGATACGGTAGGATGAACGGGATGATAAGAATTCATCATCGAGATATCACAGGTAAAGGGCATATACTCGTATGTATATACCTGATTTAGGAGTTTAAGTGCTATAAACTTTACGTTCCATATTTTCGAATTTTGACGTCTTTTGCTTCTTTACATTACATAATATAAGTTTTATTTTAGTGTAAAGTACGCCCATGCATCCTAAAGCAAAGTAAAACACAAACGTGTTTTTTTCGATGATATTAAAACAATTCAGTACACCAACAAGTAAATCACTAAAGTCAAATTTTCGGTGTGGGAAAGACTAATTATACTACCTGGCAGACAGTATGGCATTATTATATTGTTGCATTTAACACTGGTATAAAATTAAGATTTCCCCATAAAGTTTGCATGCAAAAAAAGGCAGTTAACCCTAGTTATACTGAGCGAATTTCACAAACATATTATACAGAAGGGGGGGGGGGTTGTTGCACCTCCCCCCTCAATTGTTTATAGCGAGTCCCCAAGACCCCCGTATGTGGTTCCAGTGGATACGTATCAGTCGTCTCTTTCCATTGATACCAAATTCAAGGTCATCCATAAATGTATGACATCGCTATGACGTTATAATTACCAAAATGTTGAAAATCGGCATTTGTACGGAAAATCAAAAATCAAAATGTGCTAAAAAATCGTGGGAATATCTGATTTTCATGCGGTTTTTTGCTAAATATTGTAGGGAATGACTAGCTTTACATAAATATCAAGTTTGCAATGGATATCTGCTATATAAATGACTAAAAAGAACATTTTTAAAATCACTGAGTTACACCAACCCTCCAACCCCTGACATCCGAACTTTGAACGGACACTGTACCCCTTCCCCCCTCCAGAAGGTGGTAGGGTCGAAATTTTTAGCTACAGAAAAAAACGGTCAGGGGGACACCCCCCCCCCCTTCTCGTAGAACTAGGGTTAAACCAGATGAGGAAATTGCAAAACGGGGATGTGTGACTGAGCCTTTAAGAATCTTTATTTTTAAATTTAGTACCAACCAACCAGGCAGGTATGGATTATAGTATTGGCAGGAAAAAATACTATGACTTTTAACCTCTTAAAAATGAGAACAGGGACTGGGTTATCAGCTACTCTATACAACCTGTATCAAAAAGAAGTTAACATTCAATGAAATGCTTTCCATTCAAAACTAATGACAAATTCTGGAAATTTAATCAAGTCAATTGTAAATTAATACATTGTGGCTGTCCAGACCGTGCATTCTTAAAGTTATCTTACTCTTGTTGGGTATAAACTTACTCCACGGTCACAGCTCATTTTGATGAGTAAAATCTTACTCAACGTTCGATAAACTTTACTCAACGTTGGGTAAATTTTGCTCAACATTTAGTAAGATGTGCTCAACATTGAGTAATATTGACTAACCGAGTAAGATTTTATTCAATGTGGAGTAAGATTTTACTGAGCTGTGACCTTTTTACTCAACAAAAAGAAAAATAATTTTTAGAGTGTATGAACCGTAAATGTCAAAACTCCATTTTGCGCAACAGGTGACAATGCCAAAAACTTCATTTAGCGCTACAGGTGAAAATACATGTCAAGGTCGTAATTTGCCAACATTAATTCTTTGACAGATTCATAACTTGTGTTTAGTAAAAAATAGCAGCAAAGTTTCATTTTCAAGAAAATGTTAGGAAATGTGAAATGAATCTGCATATTTTAAGACCATCAACAGAAAATATAGGGCTTACTGATATTTGAACGTGTTATACAAAAATGTTCTTAACTCGAGTTCAAGGCTTGTACAAAAAAGTAAAGAAGTTTCAGCTAGAAAAAATAACAACCTGCTCAAAATATCCCATCAATAAAGGAGAAAAAAAAGGAGCAAAAGACATCAAATCAGGTGATAATAATTCAACAACTCACTTTCCGAAGGAATTTTCAAGAAAAAATGACTCATATTTCATAATGTTGGCACAAATGCATTCCTGAAATAAAATTTGAAAAAGAAAATGTTTGATTAGGACTTTATGTGCGAAACAAATTTGAAGAGCGACTTCGAAAATGTTTATTTATGCTAATTAACACCCGAATGGAAGGGTCGCCAGGTGAAGCGTACAACGTATACAGGTAACAATATAGGCGATGTAAATTACTTCGTGTTTTGGTGGTGACGGGTAAAAACCATATGTTGGGGCAATATGGACCCTCCACTCAGACCAATGGTTTCGCGCATAGTAGAGATCATGATGTTGGTTAATTATATTTCTTAAAACAAAGTGACCATCGGTAATCTTATATTCAACATGCATTATTTACTAAATTGTATTCTTCTTTTTTTTTTGATACACTCTGTACACCAATACATCTTACACATGGCCTAGTTTTCATTTCCAAATGTAATACGGCAAATGTTTTTAAGATAAGTGTTACGTAGATATATATATATACAAAAAAAACCTTAGCTGAGCCTCAGATCAGGTTTCAACGTGAGCATGATAAGATAAGACGATTCATCGTCTGAATTAGAAACAAGTCGATAAACTTGATTTGAATATCCAATCAATATTAGCGACATGCATATTGCATTGTGATATACGCAGGACCCCAATAAGTTGAGAGAATAATATGAAGACGTGCATAATGGTTGATAGTAGCAATAGATAAGTATTTTGACTATGTATGCTTTGATAAGACACTGTCACATTTCGTCATGTGAGTGCAAGAAAGTCGTATCTGCAATGGCTGGCTTGTGTTATTTTTGTTTGACACCTAGTCACTATAATTTCACAAATTCCTCAAAATTTATCTGCCTTATGTCAGTGGTTCTTGAAATTGTTCTTCAGGTGACGGTGTCACCTGAAGAACCATTTAATGAGTCACCGACCCAAGATTTTAGATAAAACAGTGTGCAATCACAATTTATGACGTAAGGCAGCTATTGCAGATACGACTTTCTTGCACTCACATGACGATTATTGCTGTCTGTGTTAAACCAGTTTGGGATTTTAGAATGTATTTATTTGGGATTGCAAAGTAAAATCAAATCAAAACTTGAATATATTTTTTATATAATAAGGAATCAAATGAACTAGATTAAAATGAATTTTGATCAAAATTAAACAAAAATCTTTGAACCTTGAATGAAAGGCAAGACAAAGTGATCAAGAGGTTAGGGCAAAATGTCTAGACCTTAATTTTTGTATTTCGACCTTTTTGAATCAATAAAAAGGACAGGATAAGAGACCACCATAAACCCCTTTTATCAACATACATTTTCACCCCGTGTTAAGAATAGCAAGATAATACATCTAAAACATTTTGGTAATGGTAACGCCAGTCACATGTCCTAATGAAAATTCGTGTTTTCTCAATAACAGACACGCACAAGTATTATGTTTCTTTTGCAGCCCATCGTATGCGTGTCCTTGCTATTGGCAGACATTTGATAAATAAAAAGGTAATCTAGCTATTTGTTTCCAGTTACCATGGTGATAAGTAGCCATCATGGTCATTGACATGTATGATGTAGAAAAATGTTAACCCGCGAGATTTCAGAGATAGGTTATACTTGTACATCAAAAGGAAACAAGCTTCTGTTTGATTTCTAAAGTCTATCTATGTAGATTGACCTCGTAGGATGGATTAGATTTCTACAGAAATAAATTGATTAAAGTGTAATAAAAGAGGCTTATTCAGTCTGTAACATTATGATATTTTGCTGATCGACAATTGGAAAATTGAATGCTATGTATTGCGATAAAGAGAGTGTCTTGCATATCTTTATTCTCAGTCACATATCACCGTATAGAGCCTATACACTGTTTTGGTAATCCATATACATGTACGTCAAAAACATAATACGATATATGTGATCGTCCAGCTCTTGTCATTTTCACTTCTTTACTCATTTGCAAAGACCATGCTTTAAGAATTAAAATGACACCTTAATGAACTTCACACGATTTCCAGAGGTCAAGTTATGGTCCGTTAAAGATTGTCAGGGAGTAAAACGTATAACTGAGATAAATGCGTTCAAAGATTAGTAAGCCGTATATTTTCTGTTGATCGTCTTAAGAATATGCCAATTTATTTCACCTTTCCTATCATTTTCTTGAAATGAACTTTGTTGGTAATTTGTAGTAAGCACTAGGATTGTGAATCTGTTTAAAAATCAATTTCGGCAAATTATGACCTTGACATGTATTTTCACCTGTAGCGCAAAATGAAGTTTCTGGCATTTACTGCTCATACGGGCTGGAAGGTCACATATTAAAGCATTGGTCTCTATACGGAGTTGTGATTGAGTCCTTAAGAATCTTTGTCATATACTTCAAGATGTATTCAATAGAAAACGTTTCAATAAACTATTATTAAGATGTGTTCTACGTATATACTTAACCCTCGTGATTTTGAACTTGTGACCTCAAAGTTATATTGGTTGGTACTTTAGTATAGGTTAAGGTCACCACTTTCCATTGACACCAAGATCATAAAATCGGTCGAGGCGTTACGTAATTATGACTTCACAAAGTATTTCCGTACCAAAAAATACCCCACTATAGGCAAAAATGGCCACTTTTTCAAAAAAAAAATCGTTATAAAAGTTCTAAATGTCCGATTTGAATTCTTGGGGTTTTTGCTAATAAATGAAAGAATCGATAATTCTAACATGTCCTATAAGTTTCAAGTCCATATCATGTAGATAATTTTAAAAATTGCGATTTAAAATTATTCGAGGTGGCAATCACACCAAGAATGCAAAAATAAGTACATTAATTCTCAGGGTCGCTTTATTTTGCGTAACCCCACCCCCCTTAGGAAGACTAGGGTTAAGCTACTACTATTTAGTGTATGATTACAAGCATGTTTGGACAATTATATGCTTAACAACAGTGTGTGAAAATAAAAAGGCAAGATTTTGTGCTATTTTTTTCTGAGAGAATTACGCTGCTGGTAATATAAATAATTTACAAATTTTGTTTTATGTTATCTTGTCTTCAACAAGATTTTATTTCGTGAAATGTGGACCTTTGGTAATGGTTCAGAACTTATGCCATCTTCTGTGAAGCCCTCAAAAATTGGTTTGTTCCGATTTCATGCCTCTTTGTCATCAATAATTAAATGTAGGTTGCAATTAAATCATTTAATGCAAAATAGTTCCATCTCCAGAAGCAACAAATATCAACTTCTTGCATGTTTGTTTAGTGTCTGATCAGAAGCTTATTGTAAGTATCCCATCAAGCACCAACAGTAAGAAAAACTTTTACATTTCTAAGAAATAACAATCATTTGTTGTTATCTCTCTGAAATTCGTGTTTAAAGTTACTCAAGCCAGGAACTTTAAATTCCGCTTCTGATGTACGACATAATGTGACTATTAATTGTCAAGTTCATGTTAATAGGTTGTGCTCTTTTTAACATTTTAACTACTACATATGAGTCTCCCATTTTCATTTAGTTTTGTTTAAATAAGCCTTTGAAGCCTTTTTTGCTTTTTAAAGATGATGCTGACTGAAGTACCACAACTGATACTGAAATTTAATAATTGCTTAAATTGAAATTTGTTGGTTCTAAATGAAAATGATAAAAGGATGATATTTTTGGATAACAATCAGTAGTATATGATAAAAGTTATGTTTACTCAAATATTTGGGTGGATTTTTGGCTGTTGTATGAAAATAGTTAGAAAATGTTAACATATAGTTTGTTTATAACACACAAACATTGGTATTTGCTTTGAATGCCACCCATCGTATCTGTGTCCTCCCTACCGGCATTCATTTGATAAAGAAAGCAATCAAACTATTTGTTTCCAGCAACCAACCTTGGTGATAAAAAGTAATCATGGTCATTGACATGTATGTTTTCTCGCGAGACTTGTAGGTACTTTCTATTAAAAAGGAAACATCGTCTTTTGGTTTGCCAGAGCAAATGCATTGTATAGCTTGAAGGTTGTTAGAACCTACAGTTAGGCTATAAGTAAGCTAACAAATCTAAACTACGTCGCATTAAAGAACTTAAAGGTCTTAAAGGAAGGAAAACATTAATTTAATAAATCTTGACGGAGTTATTTTCTGATACTTGAGAGGTTGCGTTGTAAATCCGCCATCGCTATTTTCGACGCTAACCTTATTTCTATTCAAATACAAATGAGCAGCTGTGAAAATAGCGTCAGCGGAACCCTCATTGAACTAAATTTCAATTAGAGCTGTACGTAAAAATCAACTTTTATTTTCACTTCGTGTATTTTTATATGATCAAAGTGCGACATCTTGTCTTACACACATGATCTAACATAGTGCAGACATTAACTAATGCCTATTAAAACAACCGTTTCCGAATCAGCATCCAGAAATTAAGAGCTTTAGTTTGCTATTGTTCAAGCCAATTTCGCCTTTTGACTGCTTTTCTCATTGAAATGTATGGTACACAATTTAACGTGCAAGTAACTGTTGCGATTTCTCTCACAGAGAACGCAAACGTTAAATGTAGCGGTGGATATTACCGCTTGACTTGAAAATAGCGTAAAACAGCCCGATTTTCTCGCTAAATTAACGTGGATATACCTTAAACTGATGTGTTCTTATTTCTGGAAAAACTAATCAAATGATGATGATCAGAACAAAAGGACTACAATTATTCACGCTCAGTGTTCACAACGGGGTACAAATTAATGTCATGGCTTCATGATTTCATTGACATATGCGTGCGCAGCACTAGGGACTAGAAATTATGAACTTCCACACACATTTGATTAAGTGGGTGTTATCCCATTATAAAGTAAAGGGATATAAAGATAACTCATGCATATATATAAATCAGTCCCTGAGGCTAGCTTCCTAAATAGCGTCAGCAAATACCATAGCGATAACCGTTATGCATTTTACAGGTGGGTTATCGCAAACGGTAACCTTAACCTTATTTTCGCAACCTTTCAACTAAGTGTAAATTCACTTGCTTAACTGAACGACTGCTGATCTTTGTTCGTTCGCTGTACATTATGTTACATGTTGTTATTTTACTGAAAGAATTTAGTGCACTTGAAAGTATGATTTTTGCAAGATAAATTACTCAGAAAAAAAAGTGCAGAATAATTAACATTATTTACCTTAAAAATATGAATCAAAAGTTGTTGTTCAAACATTTTTTTTTTTTGATAAGCAAATAATGAAATTTAAACTACGCTAATTTTCTAATTGTCTTTTTTGCGTAGTAAAGTATTATACACACACGCGTGTAACAGCAATGACATTTTCAAGGAAATTATGCATCCTTCATCTGTATGCTTAATGTTTTAAGAAGGTAATATTGAAATGGTACAAAAACATAAGAATACCGAATGTCATTTTAAAAGGTTTTGAAACGTATATACATTTAATTTTTTATCTTATAAGTACGTTAAAAGCATACTTCCTTTTAAGAATATATTGTAAGTAATGGATGTCTTGATAAAAATGACAAATGCATAAGTGTTTCCAAAGAAATATAAGAGTCGTTGAAGTGTTTGATGTTTATAAATTTTGATACAGATATCTTAATTATACCTTAAACCATGTCTTTAAAATTTGAATAATAAAACAACAACTATCGTTTAAACATTTAGGCCCGTATTCCAGAAAGATGTTTAGCTAAAACACAGTTTAACTGAACATCAACTGTCCATGAATGATACGCACAGCTACATTTTTCAAACGAAACAGTTCAATGAGCCGTGTTGTTCATTAGGTACATTTTGCCCCTATAAATTTAGCAACTCAGAGAAGATTATAGCTGACAATCTATTTCAAATGTGTTTTCAAATTGGTTTGTGTTCAGATAATAACACAACTTTCAAGTTTGTAAACCATGCCCCACACACAAGTTATGCTTAGATGTATCTTCTGAATATATGTATAAATCTGTTTAACAAAGTACCGGGATAAAGTAACAAAAGAGTTTAAGAAAAATGGTTTGAACACAGCTACTAATTCCAGACTCTTTTCAAAGCCATTAGACCTTTCCAAAAAGGACACAGTTAATTGCAGCCTAATTCCAGACTCTTTTCAAAGCCATTAGACCTTTCCAAATCTTTCTTGATGTTCCTGATGTTCCTGATGTTAAAAATGGTACATGCTTACATACTTATTTTGGAAGAAATAATCTTATTGTTACCCCAAAGACCTTTTCAATCGGTTATTCTTAACAAATGTGTTTTTAATATCGTTTTGTAATGTCTCTAACCAATTTTGTACATACAATCATATTTTGAATTTGAAATATGCATATGACATAAGTTTGAGTCAGATGTATTTGTCAAAGCCCCAGAAGCCATTTCCTAATAATTATTTTGAACATTAATGTTTTACAAAATACTTTTAAGCCATAATACTAAAAATATAGTATTTGGTGGGAATTCTGGCGGCCATCTTGTAAAAGAAGCCATTTTACCCTTATAGGTATAATTGTTAAAATGCTATTACATATATTCATATTCCATTCAATAGCTAACCAAAAACCAATATGAGCATTATTCTCCTGATTTGGTACCGATAACCCCTAATTTGGTGGTTTACAGCACTAAACATCCGTTATTGATTAGAAGATGCATTGGAATTAATGCAATTACAAAGACTTGTTGCTCCAAATATTTTGCCCGGCGCTCAAAAAGAACTATAGATTGACCCAATGAAGTCACCTAAAACTACATTGTAGTGTAAAGCATGTCAAGCTCATTAAAACACAAATTTACATTGACTAAGAAGCCCACGCTACTGTAACACAACAGATATATGCCATAAGTATTTGACATTAACAATAGTAGGACAACAAGGAAATATCATAGTAAATGGAATAAATGGAACAGATAGAGATAGAGATCAAACTGTGTGTCACTTATATGGGGCTACTATACATTGCGAATTAAAGAGGCCAGAAGGGGACGTGTGTCTGATAAAGTAATCGAGAGAATTGCATAGGTTTAGACATTCAAATAGTAAGATAATAATTTGTTGTAGTTTTTGCTCTTTTTGTTTTAATCTTTTGCTAAAATCACCCCTTGGGAAATATGGTAAAGGTCAAGAAAAATAACTAGGAAAAGACGGAGAACAAATTACCTTATCGTTACTTTTAGTTGAAGCCATTTTTTGCTAAATTATATTACAATTCTGAAATTCATTGGAAAAGAAAATCATTTTTCTTTTATACATGGAAAGGTAAAATAATTGGGTAGCATATGCCAAAATTGATAAGAAGAATTACGATTCATTCACCATGACTATGAACAAATAATTAAAGATACTTTAACATCACATTTTAGGTATAAATTAATCCTTAAGAATCATAAATCCACAGCTAGCCATGAATCAATAAAAATGCAGTCTTTGTCAATTGTGTCTATAAATAATACACGACGTAAGGCATCGCTCATTATCCCTTAGGTTTAAATGCAGAATGAAAAACAACAGAATGTGCTCATGTTTCGATATTAAAGGGTTTGTATATTACATACATTCAACACTATCAAATATCAGTGTTTTGTCAGCATTTTTATTAATCTGAATCTTCCTTATGGCAGTCTGTCTGGATATTAAAACATATACAACAACTTAAAACATATACATGTGTTGCGTGTGATCGAGCAATATGTGCCAACGTGATACACGTTTTCAAATAACGATGTGAAAATGGGATTTAAAGCCTTTATTGACGAAAACTGAATTTTGTAGGATTCCAATGTGATCCCATCTTAACTGGTACCCTCATTTTCAAAATGCCCACAAAGCTCCTTTAGCAGTTGTTATGGTGTTTTTATGCAGCAGATAAAACTCCTAGCACCAACCCGGTAGAAGATGGTTAGGTGTAACTTTTTTTAACAGGTTATACTGGTTTAAATACTGTGACAAGGTTTTGAAATATGAATTCAGGACCTTCAAAGACAGAGTTAAGTTACTTGGTGTACACAGATGGATGATACGTATTGGTATCAATTGACTAAATATTTCAAAAAGTCGTCTGTGATGTAAAGAAGCTAAATAATCACAGGTGTAGCCAGGTAATTGGATTAATTACAAACTCAATACAAAATGCAAAAGGCGCCAAGTGAATAAGATTACGTTTCAAATTAGGCATGATTGACTGCATTTGACGAGATGGTAATAGAATTCTAATGAACAAAACTCCATTGAGTATTATGTTTATAGTATTTACACGTCCTTTAAAG
>JXSR01S035702.1:0-22144 GCA_000969725.1 Ophiothrix spiculata
ATGATTATGGAATCATTACAAATATTAAGGATCTGAGCAATATGTCTTTAAACCAAATTCTTTAAAAACAAAGGCTGACACAATTTCTTTTGTAAAGAAAACTTTATGGAAATAAGATTATGAGGCCTTGGGGGAAAATCATGACAAAAACATGTTGTAGTGAGGTACATATTCCAACAAAGTCAATTAAACCCTGCGATTTAGCGCTTTACTTGATCCCCCCTTCTGGTGTTCACAGAATCATATTCTTTGTTCCATATTATTATTTCTATCGATGGCTAAGGTATTCACGATTTACTATTGGCATTCTAAAGATATCAGTCATACCGAATCACACGGGAGACGCATAAGAACAGGTTTCTATACATCAGTATTAGGATGAAAAGCTCCAAGTCCTTTTTAAATATCACCTACTTACAAACAGGAAAAAATTATCCTGATCCACTTAAGTTGTGGATGAGCATCATTATTACCTATTGTCAGCTTTGCACAGACAATCATATTTATTCATTTGACGGTGCCTAATACCCGACTTATGACGATGTTCTGGTCTTTCACTTCTCTCGTCACTTGGGAGTTGTAGCTTGATCCACAATGATGCTAGCCAACACGGCAGGGTCGATGTACACACATTTTTTTTATTCATTTCTGATAGAGCTATCATGATCCAAGTATTAGATATATCATACTAATCAGGCTTTAGTTCCCATCTATGGCCTCATACAACCATCTCATAAATCAAATTTCACCTGACTGCTTGGTAATATGGAACCGTGCACTCTTGTTATGATATCATTCAAAGCTGTACTCAAGTAATTCTTACTTAATCACTCGGCATTGCATCGGACTTGTGATAACAAGAAAAAGACAAAACACCACAGATATGTGGATGTTTAAGCAGGGATGTAAACGAGCCGAGGTAAATTATGCATCCGAGGTATAAGATGAATTCCATTCTTTGCTCCAACAGGTACAGATGCATTATAGAATATCAATGCAATGGAATTTAGGCACGGGACATGCAAACAAGAGGAAAAAAAAGCTCTCAAAAGGAATCGCTAGGCAGCTCAAGTTGAATAATGAATATTGCCGATGAGCAATAAACAACTATTCTCCTGTATTTCTACATAACATGGGATTTATGTGGGCTTAACTTGACAAACTTAATCATCTTAGTCTTTTCTGGCACAAACAACTTTTTTGAGTTGACTGACATCCAGCTTACATGCAGGTTTTCTCATGGGAGTTTAAGCTTCTTGTTCAAAACAAAGGTTTGAAGAGTATACAGGTCAATTTGACAACAATTATTTGCTAGATGCAAATACGAGAGAATTTATACGATACATTTATTTGTCTGGGCTATCTTTCCTAATATAGAGGGGTAAAATGTGGCCGTCCATTCCAAAGGAGTTGTAAATGCGGCAAACTTCCTTTTGCGCTACTTGTGAAAATATGTGTCATGGTCGTAATTTGACGAAATCGATTTTTTGACAGATTCACAATCCTTGTGCTTACTTCAAAACACCAGCAAAGTTTCATTTAAAAAAATGATCGAAAATACGAAATATATCTATTTATTTTGAGGACAATCAACAGAAAATATAGAACCTACTGATCTTTGAACACGTTGATCTCAGTCATACATTTTACTCCCTGACAAGCTTTGACGGACCATAACTTGACTTCTGCAAATCGTATGAAGTTCATTAAGGTGTTTTTTTAATCCTTATAGCGTGGTCTTTGCAAATGTTTAAAAGAGTGAAAATGACAAAGAGGCTGCATTTACAGCTGGTTTGGATGGACAGTTACAAATAGTGTCTTTCCCCATTGAATTCAGGGATCTATAGGCTCAATCTTTGTCCAGTAAGCTCCTTTTGAATCATTACCAATTCAGCAAATTGGTGTTGGTCTTCCTTTCATGACATAAAAAGAATTTCATGCAGGTCCTTGACTTTCATGAGGTATTCTAAAAGTTTTAGCATAAAGATTAACGTAATATTAACTTTTTGTCTATACATATAGAGATCACGTTTGCTCAGAATACTCTTGTGTACCTTTCATCATGCCTTGACTTCTAAATTAGCTTACAAGATAAACATTTCAATTAGGACAATTGGAACAATAACTAACTAACTACTTTACAAGTTTCCTCCAAACAAGTTAGTAGAAACGTGATGTGTGTTATTATTGTCTTGAGGTGTTCTTAGGGAGGAACAGGTTGATTAGCATTGCCTTACTTGCTCACAAAATGCCAGGTTGAATTGGATCACAATTAGGTGAACTAATTTTTGGTGAGGCTATCAAAGAACAATTTGATGGACGGCAAAGTTTTAGGACAGTAACATCTGGGGAATTAGAGTAACAAATATAATAGTTATTGTGAAAGGTTTGTCCACTGATTTTACAATTTGAGAAATATTGGATTGGTCAGCACCTACGGTGTTGTATTTATATTGGTTCCCCAAAACACATTATTTTGATTTTTAAGGCAATTTCTGACAAGGAAGCACTATGGTCCCATTTTCTTTTGACCAAAATAATAGCGGTTAATGTGGAATCACTTTTAAGTTCAGAGGTGTATTTTACTAATGCTTAAACTTTGTAAACATAGGAAGATTAGGGTTCAAATATCAATCATAAGTTCTAAATAAAGTTTAATAATTACCAATTTTCAAGAAAAAATTGTTATTTATTTGAGAACTTTTCAGCATAAGCATATTTCCCTAATGCCTACAAAAAAATGGAAATTATGATCCTTTGTTATTATTGTCTTGAGGTGTTCTTAGGGAGGAACAGGTTGATTAGCGTTGCCTTACTTGCTCACAAAACGCCAGGTTGAATTGGATCACAATTAGGTAGACAACTTTTGGGTGAAGCTATCCAATATTGGATCGATGGATGGCAATGTTTACGCACAGCAACAACTGGGGAATTAGAGTAACATAAATGTCAAGTTTTTGTTGAGATCTGTGTGCCAATCTGATCTGGTTTTAGAAATATTGGATTGGTTTTAATAAGAACTTGCTGTGTTATGTTTATTATGAATAAATTATAAATTATGATGCTTTGAAGCTACAAAATATGTCAAGCTTACACAAATATATTTGCTGATTTATGATGCATTTAAAACTCACACTTTGTGAAATACAGCAGGGTTGGCTTTTAGCCGGCTAAAACTAGTTTTTGCCGGAAATGGTTAAAACCGGCAAATACTGGTTTTAACCGGCAAAAACTAGGAAAATTTCATTGACCATTATTCAAATCCGATTTTCACATACGTTCATAGCATTGACCTCAGAAATAATATTAATACAGTATATGTTATATCAATTCCATCCATGTATAAATGTATCAAAAACAAAAGGCATTAACAAACATTTAGAATAAACCTTAAAAAACAAAATAATGTAAACAGATTTACTGAGCTGCATTTTATACTTCAGCATCACATTCATAGCTTTGACATTAATTTTGTTGATTTGGTTGAATTCCTAGACACCAAAAACATATAAATTGACACTAAAATCTTAATCATAGAGTAAATTTGAAGGAAGCTATGACCGAAAATAGAAAATGGCGGTCATTTTGGACGCCATCTTGGATTTTTCAAAATCCCAAGGGGTGACATTTTGTCACCCGGCAGATTCTGAAAATAGACACTTTTAGCTACCAAAATCAGTCAAAAGCAAAACTATATATTTCACTTCCACGTCAGGCCATAAAATCCCATTTCTCTGCCGGACTATACTGGTATTAGTAGGTAGATCATGTTGCATACTTGCAAGTTGTAAGTTATAAATAAGATTTTAACTGGTTTGTGAAATTTTGTCCAAGAGCTTCCAAGATTTTTGCAGTGCTAACACATAGGACAAAATAGCATTAAACAAGCATCATATGGACTGTTGATATGCAGTTTGTTAACATTTTTATTGTACCCTTGTGGTATGACACTTCTGGCAAAAGAATTTTTCAGTATCAGTGGAATAATCTTCCAGTTATCCGTACAAAATTTTTGAACATGAGTTTGAACGAGTTTTTAATTTAAACTTAAATCAGGTTTAAAAACCTGATTTAAGTTTAAATTCCAATAAGTGATTGTCCTTGTGTATAAATTCTTTGTACTAGTTCTACACATTTTCATATTCTCATTTAAATATGCATAGGGCCTACATATTATAAATATTCATGTGATCTGGACCTCTTGGGAGACCAGTACTTAAAAGTGTGATATTAAAAGAGTTTTATACAGAATAAAGAAAGATTAACTAAACCCATCAACATGCTTTTTAAGTAAAATTCACCCATAGGGTTCATGTTTTAACCCATATTTTACATCAACAGTCCATGGTTTTGCAAGTTATCTGAAATCACAAAAAAATCCTCAAAATTACATCTCTGAATTTTTCTTATTTTCATGACATTTAGGGAGTTTATACACCTTAAAAACTTTTGAGCTACCTTGTCATTGTTTTGCTAGTTTTTTATTCTGACGGGTGCAAATGTTGACTTTTGCGTACTAGTTCACTGTTACTGGAGTGAAACTTACTGTGCGAAATCTATGGAGAGAACCAATAGTTCCAAAACATTTAATGTTTCGCTCTGATTTATGGATATTTTCTTACAATAAAGTTGAAAGACACATTTACGCACAATAAAGAAAACGGTTGATATGAGATCAGTGTATCCAACAGAATAACCATAAATGCACTGTACTTGTGCACATACATGTTTTAAAAATAAAGATGACATTAGTTCATATTTTATTTTCTAGGTTAAAGTTTTTATTTGGAACCTTAACAAATGTTACGCAAACGTCCAAGTGTCTAGTATGAAAAATGTTGATGGTGTTGTTAGTTCCAGTAATAAAACATAAAAGGCAAGATTTTCTTGTGTTTCAGTGTTTTTCTAAACAATTGCAACAAATTTGTAGTGTTTTATTTACTTATTTTTCGGTTTTTGCCAGTTTTTGCCAAAAAGGGTTTTTACCAGGCGGTTAAAACCACCCCGGTTTTGACCTGCCAACGTTGCCCCAGGTGAATCTAAAAAGTGCATCAATGTCCATCCAACTTCATTGTTTGACATATTAATCTTTTATCATGTGATGGCAAAATCACAAATTATCGCAACCTTAAGAATTTCTACCACTAAAGTCTAATCCATCTTTCTGAATATATTATAACGAAGCAATAACTAACAATATTAGGTTTACACCAAAGATGATGGAAGATTTACCCTGGCTGGGATCTCCAATAATGGAAAGAAGTGTCAAGTTGATGTGGTAAATTCAATTTGAAGCATGCAAATCGTTAATTTCAAGTTAATTCTAATGCGAGTCAAAGTTGTGTTGCCGCAGGGATCTTCTGGACGAGGTCTAATCCATGGTTATCTCTTGACTGCTTGTATGCTAGGACATTTCAAGTCAATTTAATCCCAAGATTTATGATGATTCTTGATCATCAGCACACTTCAAGCCATTTTTAATCCATACCTAGGACAGCAAACCACAATTCTCTACACAGATTCTCACTGTATACAATACCGTATGCAATCAAGCCACAAAAAAAAAAAGATGTTTGTTTGGCCTTTTCCGACCAACCCTAATTTTACAAATATGGGAAAAAGTTTCTACTGTTTAAAAGAATACCAAGCCAAATTTTCAAAATGCCAGAAAAAGTTTTGTTCTATACAATTTTTCAGGCAAAGTATTTCAGCAAACAATTATTTTAAACAGTTTCTTTGATCTTCAAAATCATTTTATAACATCGATTTGGTGTTGGAACTCTGAAATCATCCATATTCAACCTATATCTTGATTCTGTTTTACATTTGTACAGCTTCATTGCTGAAAAAAGATTTCTAAAAATACATCTAAAACTTTTCCCGATCAACCGATCATTCCTCTGAAAGGGCATTTATGGCCAAACAAACATTTTCTTATTTTTGGCCTCATGACCAGGTATAGACTATAGACCATTCCTTAGATTGGCATATTTCTGTCACTGGCAAAAAATAGGAGCTCAAAATGAGGGCAGGAATGGCATCACAAATGAATATGTAAGCCTTCTGGATATCAGACACAGATTTAGTCATGATGCATCATGTGGCGTCAATTCTTGCCCTCTTTTCAAGTTCAGATTTTCGATCATCAAGAGAAATATGCCAATTACAGGAATGGTCTATACAGTGTTTTTATTATATGCAAATCATTATCATATTCATGGTAAGTCTGTGATGCACTAGTAACTTTTAAACAGTCAAGACTAACAGTGAAGTTACCATTCTGGTATTTTGTATCAATCTGCATAATAATTTTTGATATACATCAACACTAAATACAGTTATCAAGTAATGTGATTGATTATGGGTTATCCAATAAATTTCATTTGCTGTTGTTAAACCTCACCTTCTACAAAATCTTGCAAATATCAATAAAGTCAAAAAAATTGTTGACAGACCTTTCAAATGTAATTTTTTCATAACACTCAGCACATTCATTTTATATGCTCATTCACACAAGTAAAATGACCAATAGACCATCATTTTCCCACTTCATATATGTGTACTAATTCAATGTATTCTGTATAGATGATTTTTCTATCAAGTCAAAATGACCATTTAAAAGAAAAGAATATGATGCTATAGCCATATTACATAAGAAAAAAAACCCACATTATTTAAGGGTATTTAGCACTTTTTATCTGAATTCAGACTGCATTTCCTGAATTTAATTCAGTATATTGAAGATGTATTAGTATAAGACACCCCCTATCTATCCCCTTCCTTCTGCATGCTGGCTTTACCAAAATTATTGACTCAACCCTGAAACTGACAATATTTTACATGTAGTTGTTGAAAAGACACTATCTATCACATTAATTTGGTCTCTCAATTATATTTTATACCAGGGATAGGTTTAGGAAATTGTTTGCGATTGTAAGTGATGATATGTATACATAATGCTGTAAAATCTGGAATAGCCTGCATAATAATGCCGGACAACAAAACTTCACAATAGCGGTGAGCAATTATCATACACATATTCAAGAGTTTGGACGCATTAAGAATGCTGAATCACTCTACAATGAATATGAATTTATGATTAGAGCACTTGTGGATCTGAAAGCCTGTCATTTCCAAGTCTAAGTGAAAAGAGTCTTAGAGAAAGTGCTTCAACGTGATATATCACAACTTATGCCAATGCTTCACAGGATAAGCTTTTTGCGTACTAAATTATGCCAGAAATAGACAATATGTTCATTTAGAGTATGAATTTTGATATATGAATTCATTCATTTCTTTAGGTCTGCCTTGTCCTTATTGAGGATTCAAGTTGCACAACAGAAAAAGTTATGAATTTTGATTCATCCATTTCTTAGGTCTGCCTTGTCCTTGTTCAAAATTCAAGTTGCACAACAGAAAAAGTGACGAATTTCAATATATTCATTCATTTATTTATTTAGGTCTGACATATCCTTTAGAATTTAATTTACAAAACAGAGAAATTCATTTAACTTGCTAGCATTAATTATAATTTTGTTGCATTTAAGAAATGTCCAGTGGCAGATCCTGGACACATGGTAAAATTTACCTCAAGAGTTGTTTTTCACACTTTTGCGGGTTTCATCTTTCCGACAATTGTTGTTGAGGCCTTCTGTGATAATCTTATTTACAAATGCATTTGCAGAGCGTGATTTGTTGATTTTAGTTGTTTACGGTAACGCTGTTGACGTGCATGTTAAGAGTGGCGTACACATCCCAATTTGAAATGAAAATACACCTTGAGAAACTGAAGAGCTTTGCAGTGGGGAGGGGGTGATATTTTTGTCTGGTAAAACAAAATATCCATTTGTAGATCTTGTGCACAGGGTGGCTTTATAGGGGAGGAGAGTGAACAACATGACATAAATGTACTGTTTTGTTTAAATTTAACGCCCATGCACTATTCAACTCCCTCCACTTATCTTTTTTTTTAATTGAAAACTTAATTTTGACCATGTTTTTCATATGAATTGCTATAGACATATTCTAACTATAGTTATGAGACAAATATACCTAGAACATTGCCACTTACTGATGATTGTCAAAATAACAATTCTTCCAACTGATCCTCTGATCTTAGTATCAACAAAAGATCTAGATACTATTTGATGCTGGATGGATCATCTTCAAAAACAATCAAAATTGAACAGTCACTCCGAGGAGACTGGCCGTGGCAACTAGTCTATTACTTATTGCCCGTTTAGTAATCGTAGCCAAACCCTGGCGGATTGCTGCTACACGTCCTGTGCCGCTGCCGTGTAAACCATTAGAAATTCACAGAAATGGGACTTCCGGGGTGGTCACTAACATTATATTACTAACTGGTAAAAAAAAAATCTGTAAAAGGTGGGTGGATTTTTAATAGCATAATTACTTAATTACTATAAGAACACTTTTGTAATTTTTTTTATGGAAAGGTAAAAATATGAATTTTTAAATATATTTTTTTGTGACCCAATAGAAATACACGTAAGATGTATCCTAAATTTGCATATGGAAATCTCTAATACCTATATCTAGTAAATCATGTCCTTTTAATTTGCCACCTGTAGTCACTTTGTTTTTTAAAAAAATCAGGTATTTTGGATATCCCATAATGCTCAATATGGATGAAATTCACTTCCGGGTTTGTTAGCAGGTTTCTGTTCACAATTATAACATTTGCATGCAATCAAATGAATTAAATAGCTTTTCTATTTAGGTAAGGATTGGGTCAAAAGTTGGATCCCACGTTTATTTGCAATGAACAACTCTGTAGCGAGTTTGAATACTTAGTTTAATGACTTCCCTTCATTTGAGCTACAGACAACTACACAGCTCACATAACAGCAAAGCAAGTTCTATCATCCACAATAAAAAAATCTTATCATCAAGCGAGCTGGGAAAAATCTGCACTATAACAGAACAAGAGAAGAATCTAATAATTGCACAATCACACACAGAAAGCAATAAAATGACTACTCATCTAGATACTTTTGTTTGTGCATGGAAAAGTATTAGCCACTGGAAAAAATAAAGTACAATATTGACTTTTTTTAAGATACGGTAGTAATTAAATTGACTGTAATGTCTTAAAGATAAACAATGCCCATTATAAAGTAATTAAGCATACTCAGTGCTTACAACAATAATATTGCTAATCAAGTACAGTTTATCATTTCAACAGATCTATACACTAAATATTGATAATAAATTTGAACCAATAATAGAGGGAGTTTGTTAAACTTGCATCCAGTGAGTGATGCCAATTATGATTCAAATCTGAGAAATCACACCCTCAAGTTATATACTGAATATTAAATGAGGATTTCAAAATTGAGGGCAGCAGTGAATCAAGTCAGATAATCATGATAATTCTGGCAATGTTCATGAAAATTCAAATTTGCAAAAGCTGCCCTCCATCTAAATAGGGCTATGAAAAAGAGAGGGCAGCAATCAAGTTTATTTGTCTCAAAGCGAAGGGGCAGCCACGATTTTCAGTCATTTAAAATCGCACTTGGTGTGCACGTTAACATGAAATTCAATTCAAACTAATTCTAAACATTTTATTTACATCATACTTTATATGCTACTATTTTTCAAAATATAAACCGTTGGGAGTTCTAACTCCATTGTTAAAATGATTGTTCATTCTTTTATTGTGTCACACATTTCAGTGTATCTCTCGTAATGTTTATTTTCCATAGTTATCTTGTTACGCTGAGAAAATTCCTGTGCCTGTTGCGACACTGAAAGAGGCCCCAACCACTGTCATCTGTTACAAAGTTTTAATGATGGTATCATTCCTACCTAGTCAGTAGCGCTTCAAAATTGTTACACTCCAATGGTGACAAGGAAAACAACACTCCCTAAAGTCAAAATACCTAACATACATTTACTTCCAAAAATAAACTGGAAACCATGACAACCGAATAAAAATAACTAACATTCCAATATTTCAACAATGAAATAGAAACCAGGATTTACTGGCACCTGGGAACCATTATTGACATTAACATGTTGGAGAACAAAAACCAGGACTTTTTTTATCTTTCATACCAAGGACAATACATGGGTACCTTGGTACTTATATTTTCAATTATGTATAAGAAAACCAAATCACAATAATCAATAGAATCAAAATAATAATTAATATATCATACTCACCCACCCAAAACAACTAGTATAAACTATGGGATAAAAATATGGATCATGCAGCCAGCAAATAAAAACCAGGACTTGATGCATTTAAAGGTTGGTGTCAACCCACTGCTTTTTGAAACTTTTTGATGCATTTAAAGGTTGATGTCCATCCATCGCTTTAGGGGGGAAAATTGTTCAGTAACTCAGCACAGAAAAAATCAAATCCATTTAAAAGTATACATTTCTAGAAGCAGAATGACATGTGCAACATGTGGTAATGTTGATTTTTTGGTGAAAATTTAAAATCTTGGCTCTAGGGTTAAAGTATGTATTTTTGGCTCAAGAAAATTCTGGAAAGAACTAAAACTTGCTGAAGCTTCTAAATTTAGTTCTAATTTCTAATCATACAAATTTAAGTTAAGCTTTCCGACAATTTTTGGCATCAAAAATGCATATTTTGGCCCTGGGGTCAAAATTGTAGGTTTTTGTGAAAACATCAACATCCCCATTGTATTTAGCATGTAACTCTGCTTCTTGAAATGTATACTTTCATATGGATTTAATCTTTAGTTGTTGAGTTACAGAGTAAAACCTTTTTTGATGGGTTGACACCAATCTTATTTAACTGGATTGTAATACAACACAGAAGTATTAAGAGCCAAAATTAAATATATATAAAACTCATTTGCAAGGCAAATAGGAAATACTTATTCCACTTCTATATTCATGCTCTATAACTGCCAAAGTATTAAAATGGTTTGATAACCTGAGACAAGTTGCAGAGAACAAAACGTATAGGTGTGTATAGTAGAATTCTAACAGATTTGTATTTAAATTTCACTTTTTTTTTGCAGAAGTAGGCTATCATCCAATTCCCACAACAATGCACTCCTATCCATAAATAAGATATTTTACCATCTCATTATAATATCTATGAAATGTAAGGCAAAGCACAATGTATTTGGAGCAGGGCCGTAAGTTTTAAAAACTGGTACTTACTGGTCAACGAATTCAATGCTGACACCAAAAGCATCTGCCATATATTGCAATGTCAAACTCTGATAAGATTCCAGCAGCTGCGTGTACGCTGATATTCTCATTTCCCTCACATAGTAGCGATAATGTGGTGCCATTAGTCTGTCGATTTTTAACTTTTGTTCCACTTCACCTGGAGAAAAAAACAACAAAGAAATTATGATTTAACATACCATATTGTGTGTAATAAATGTCATGGGAGCATTGGACTTTACAAATTGGAGGTTTCAATTATAGGTAAGTTTTAGCATCACAATTTCTGAGCTGAGGTTAATTTCTGAGGGAGAAAAGCAGAATTTTATTGTTTAAGAATTTAATTCGTGAATGTAATGGTAGCATTCACGCAGTAAGTCTCTTACGTCTTAGGCCATAAAAAAATAAATTGTTTGTTTGCCCTCCAGTGGAAAAATTAAAATTTCAGGTCAGGCGGTCGGTTGATCTTTTTTTTTTTTTTTTTTTTTTTTTTTACTCTTCACATATATTTTAAAGAATGATGTCATTCCATGGATTTTATCCTGAATACCAAGCAATGCAGGGCTTAATCAAAGATTGTGGGTCATTATTTAGAGGAAATATGTATTTTATACTACTAAATGTGACTTTATACTGCTAAATTTTATGTTTTCCATCGAAAATATTGAGTTTTCATATTTTACATGTTTGAAGGGGAAAAAATAAACTAAAATACCCAACCCAAATTTTTGGCATTTTAGGGTAGGTCGCGGAGGGCAAACATACATTTTTTTAGGCCTTATGTGAGTGAACAGTTAAGTGCATGTTCACAAATTACTGCCACAAACAACAGAAGGAGAAAGTAATGAGAGAGTGTTTGCCCCATGGACTGCCAACTAGAAATATTTTAAGCCAACTGCTTAGTGCTAAAAGGTTTTGTTTAGATTATTTTCCCGTATTTTGTGAACATCATTTTGGTTTTTATAACCAATATTAAAATGTGCAAAAAATAACTATTTGCCTCTAAATCCTTCAAGATTATACCAAAAAAAAAAAACCTGAAAATAAAACGTGCTATTTTTCAAAGTAAAGAAACTTGCAAATGTTCTACATTGATAAATAATATCTTACTAATATATCCTGTAATGGCTTTTTAACTTTTGAAACATTACAAACAATTGCCGTTTAGTTTGATATTTTGTAAAAGTTCTTAAATTAGAAAAAATCCACATGAAGTTTTCTAAATTTAACCAGCAATAGATACTGCATTGCCAAAGCAATCACAATTTCTGATGACCTTCAAATAAAGGCTTTCCCTGCCTTGACATTAGTGACTAATCATTTGATCATTTTACCCCTTTGAGTCAGAACAGAGTGTTGAGATTGAACTGACATGACTTAATACACAGAGGATTAATGGATGATCTATATAAGTGCTTAAAGGGGATCATGTCACAAAATCATGAATCAAAGGTCGCATCAGACAATATGTGTCTTCCCAGCCTGGCAAACTTCATTTTTCGCTACAGGTGAAAATATGTGAGAAGGTTGTAATTTAGTAATTTTTTTGAAGATTCAAATGATTGTATTCAAAACACCTGCAAAGTTTTGTTTAAAAAATTGAATTAAAGTATGAAAAATTCACATCTTAGAATTACCATCAACAGAAAAGCATATTGTTTTCTGTTTTTTAAACATGCTTTTCTCAGGATTAACTTTAACTCAATGCTGCGTTAACTTTATGCTACATTAAATCCAATTATTGCAATACTTTATAGTAACTAAGTGATCAGTGTTGAAATCATCTAAAACGTTTATAATACAACAAAATTCATGACATTTTAACTACAAAATGGATCTTGAGCTCAGTTTCATAGGACAGAATTTCAAATGTGATTTTCTCGAAATATGTGTTTCGCTATATAGACCGGTATGTGATGCGCCCAACGATATGTATATGTATATGACAATGAAATAAACTTGAACTTGAATTACATGATTTTCCATTTACCACATAACACTTGTAATTTCCGCAATTTTTGAAGGCCTTAGATTAGACATTAATTGTGACAGGCCATTGTCATATTTATGTTAAGTGTGATACAGCATTGTGACAACTCAGAATTTCAAAGGTGCAATCATCTGCTGTTACTATAATTACAAAGCCATACCCACACTGAAATTTCCCTAATACCTCTACCCACTACATACTGGCAAGAGGCAGCTAGCGTGTGGTTCAGATTTTAGATGCTTTAAACATGATAACCAGATGCTTGTAGGTTAAAAGAATTTCAACCTTAGAGTCTTACTAAATGCCAACAGTGTCTCACTTGTATGTCATGGGCATAAGTCGGAACTGTGTGGGCTTTGGTCGCACCACTTTTCAGCCAGAAAAAGAAAACATAAATAAATTAAATCTAATTTAATGGGTTTTATTATAGTCCTAGCATAAATAACCAAAACATAGTACTGTACCAATTCGTTTTAGTAAAGTTATGTTGTCTTCTGGGTCTGGGTCTAAGTTGGTTCCCTATATTTGACAACTAAGGGACCATAGGCCAAACCACTTTTACCAAGGGCTGTACCACTTTTATTTTCCTTCCGACACCCCTTACCTGTTACTCAAGATATAGTTGAATGTTTGGGACATTTTCTGGAAACATGACTAAACCCCCTTTTACAACTAAGGCCTTCTAGACCTATCAATCATGACACATTATTTTTCCTTGCTTAAATCTCTCACTCACTGCAAAGAATAACAATTGGTGGCCTATTATATAAACCAAAATAAATTCTTAATCATAGCCAAATATTTCTCATATCAGCCAGGAGATCTAACACTAATATGCTGGCTTAAAGAAGTATCTGTTGCACTTGTCACTAAATTACATCAGCTCATATTAAAAGTAAGATGCTGAAGCTCATAACAATCAAACATACTAAAGCCCAAGTACAGCATCTAACAAGATGTAAGTTGAGACACTAAAGTTGAAATTATATGAATTTACTAGCATCTAGTTTGCCTTTTTAAATTGACATCACTAAATAAAAACATTTGTATGTCATGGGCTTGATTCTAGACTTTGCCATAAATAATTTGTGAAGTGATTACCTTGTTGTTTTAATAGCAGCAGTAAGTTGTAAAATAGGCAAAAATATATTCAACTTGGTTGTGAAAACCCACAATTTAATTTACTATTTCAAGATGTTGCAGGCTACAGCAACTAAAAGCAACAAAACATGACTCTAAACATCAACATCACTGTTTAGCCAAGGATGGGTCCACTACACTGTAATTATAATTTTGTGCTCTTATTGCTACATTACATGTTTTTGCATCAAAACTTTTCTGTCATATACCTTGTCACTACAATGAGACAATTTATATTGATTAGCCTTACTAATTAGCAAAGCAACAAGATTTTTCCTCTGAGTTGAAACAAATTCACAATGAAGGACAACAAATTCTTTTTGCTCAGCCTGAACAGCAAGCATAGAAACAAACAAACGAACAAACGTAAAAGCCTCAAAACTACATAGTGACAAGAGAATTAAACCAACATTTTTCTTGTGCAAGCTTTATTCTTACCAAGCGCTTGAAAGAATTCTCCATACTTGCAGTCATAGAGTGAGAAGAGGAATGTACGGAGGTCCGGCAAGCTGTGCATCACTTCCAAAATCTCAGCACCTTTAACAACCTGGAAATCAAACAAAATCATTAAGATTTAGAGGGGTGATACTAGACTCTGCTGTAGTCATGACAGCATGGTGCTCAAATTGGGAGGGTGGTTCAGGTCCACTTAGGTCCTGCTGAAAATACCTTGGCTCCATGATGGCAGTGGGGATTTCAAGAGAAGAAAGAGCTTGCATGGACAACAATTTGGAAGTTTTAAGGGAAAACAAAGATTTGTCTCAGAAACCCGCGCGCAATGCTGTGAGAAAATGAATTTAGCACGTAGAGCTATGCGCTGGTCTTCTTGGGTTTTTTAATCGAGAGTAATCAAGCGATCAACCCACATTTGTAAATCAACGCGCTGGTCTTTTTGGTTCTTTTAATCGAGAGTAATCCAGCGATCAACCCACATTTGTAAAGCCCCAAACATTTTCCCTCGTGTCGGGGATATGGGTAGATAGCGCAATGTTGCAGTGCTAACAACAGTAGACACCGATATACTAATAATGCATGGTAGTCTTTGCTACGTGCATGTAGCTGCAAACAGGAAATACCATGTGGTTTTCCAAACAAGCATAGCATGGGCTGAAGACCGTCATGTATTGCATTCATCAAATTCAGAATACACATCGCAAGTTTTGCACTTTGCTTCCATTTGCTGTTTCAATTTTACAGTGAATGTTACATTTTATATCAACATGATTGTCAGAGTTCGCATAGTCAAAACGGGCAGGATCCTACTTAGAAACTGGGCACTTCACAAATATGGCGAGAACGTAAGTTTGGGCTTGATAAGGGAGTGTTAAAAAAAATATCCCATACCTCATAGCTAATTTCCTTAAAAAAATTGCATACTGCATAGCTTTTTTATTTTGCAAAAAGTTTCTGAGACAAACTTTTTTTGCCTAATGTCTCTAGAAATATATCTCAATGGAAAGTGAGATCAATGCCTTTGGTACCCTATGTCATAGAATCATACTCATATCATAATCAAGAGAATTTATAGAGTGACCAATGCTATCATCTTAGTGCAAAATGTCAGAAGAACGTGTCTCCCTTTGGAGATCTATGCAAAAAAGAGAAAAGCGGGAAGGCAACAAACCCCGTTCTTAAATACACCCGATACCTTTTGGCAGAACACAAGGTTGCTTACTTTGCAGCTGACAGATGATGAACCAGATCAAATGGAAAATGTGGATTCCTACCTTCTTCCTGAGTTCTGTTCTGTCCAATGCAATCATTGATGTGATGACAGTATATGTGACAAAACTCTGATACTCCATGAGTTCATATGATGTAAATGTTGAGACGGTATCTAAGAAGAACGTGGCAGCAGCTTTGAAATTTCTGATGGACATATTGTAAACACCCTGATAAACCTTGAGACGATTTCTCCTGTCCCAATCACCACCCTCATCAATCATACTGAAAAATAACAAGATGCTCAAAGATATATCATCTATGTCAATCTGGTGATTGTTTAAAAAATTGTAGATATTCAAAACATGTAATGAAAATTTGCTAGTCAAAATATATTTCCGAACTTTTTGCATCATAACAATTCCAAATCTAGACGAAAATTAGGTAGAATGGTGAAATATAAGGCACACTTCTAACATTTTTACCAAATCACAGCAATTCCATATGGGGTGGAGGTGGGGGTATGGATTTCAAATGGATCAGTTCAATACAGTACAATACAAATGTTCTCACCTTTTGGCTTTGTCAATATTTCTTGTGATTATATCATTATCCATGAAAAATAGTCCAACTCGGATCTGATGAAATATAATGTCTAAACGATGTCCAAGGGCTACCGTCTTGTCAAAAGCTTTCCTAAATGCTGTCAGACATGCATCCTGCAAAAAGACCAACCCAAAGCAAATTAGTGTACAAGTAACTATTAGGTACAACTCTGCATGGCCTAAATATAACTATCAAACTCTTTATCATCTGGCATTGAGAGTTGCAAGTGTGAATCTGGTGAGCAACATATAAAGTGTCCTTGAGCAAAATACTTACCCTCAAGTGGTTGAGGGATACGATATGCAAATTGCAACTAATTATTATTACTATGGGCGTGTAGTTGACCAAGAATATGCTGATGTGTGTCTAGTCTAACCAAGCATGGTTAATAATGATCATTCCAGTTCATATCTAGAACTGGTAGCATTGATATCATGCAAGTACTATTAGGCCTAAAGTATTGACCACATACTTTGCTTTGTATGACGTAAGCTTTATTATACTAGGCCCTAATTAAAACCATTCATTCAGCCAACACTTCTATAGCCTGGCTTGCTTTAAATGCAGTGAGATTAAATTTTGTCATTTTCTACATGATAGCTTACGGTATATTTCCAGGATACAGGCAAGCGAAATATTAAAGGAATCTTCACCACTATTAGGGGACAAATGCTGGAAATTGGGCCGTTTGATCAGGTATTCTGCATTTAACTGGTTAATTACTCAATAAAAATGCTGCAAGTTTAGAAATGGAAGCTCAGTTAGGAAGTTCAGTTTTGTAATACAGTAAAATAATACTCTGCATTTTATATTTCACTTGCCTTCATCTCCAATTTTAGAAAAATCCTCAACTTTCCCTAAAAGCGCTTCCCTCACTACTGTCTCTACAAGATTTTGCTTGACGTCCTGCACAGCTTTTGAAGACCAACCCCCTAGAATATTTGGCTTACCTTATCTCCAATTTTGGAAAAGTATTCAGCTTTCGCTAAAAGAGCATCCCGCACTTCTGTTTCTCCAAGATTTTGCTCAGCATCCTGCAAAGTCTCATCTAACTTCTTAAGCTGTGCCTCATTTTCATCCTTCATCTTCTTTAATAGAGCTGCATCTGTCTTCCAACCAAGGTCTTTGCATAATGATTCATAAAATGGGGCCATGTCTATATAAAGTAATAACAAATAATGTGAGATGGTAACATTAAGTTGTTATATAATTTTGTAGTATAATTAGACGAGTTAAAAAATCTGCTTTTATTAATTAACCCTAGCACTTTTCACCTTCAAATGGCATAAATGTTTTTTGTAATCTAACTCTCAAACTAATTGTGTAAACTATATATATAAAAGTAAAACATTTTAGAAGTGGATTTTTACCCTGAACATATTGGTGATATCGGTTTTTGATGATTTTTGTCGATTTTGGCAAAAAATGCCAAAAAACATATTTTTTGCCCCAAAATTTCTGGAAAGTAAGATTACTGGAAAGCCATCTAAAATTTGCATATGGGTATGTGAAATGTTGAACTTTTTTGCTTTTTGCAATCTATAAACAAATGTCTAGGAAAGGTTTTATCAAATTTTTGATTTTTTCTTAGTTTTTTAATAAATGTTAAAAATATGTCAAAAAACAAACAAATCCCACCGCTGCCACCAAAATGGCAATTTTGACCTATTTTTGGCATTTTTTTAAAAAATAAGATAAAAATCAACAATTTGAGAAAAAATTTCATGGCATTTGTTTCTAAATTCCAAAAAGCAAAAAAGTTCAAAATTTCACGAATGTAAATTTAAGTTAGGCTTTCCAGAAATTTTGGGGGCAAAAATGACAATTTTTGGCATTTTTTGCCAAAATCGACAAATATCGTCAAAAACCAATATCACCAATATGTTAAGGGTAAAATCCACTTCTAAAAATGTATACTTTTATATTGTCTATGCAATTAGTTTGAGAGTTAGAGTACAAAAACCATTTATGCTAGTTGAAGATCTACCCCAGCCTTAAAGTTAAGAAAAACATAAATTAGAGATCTGCATGTCTAAAGAGTTGAATAGGCCTGGGAGTTTACGGTTAATTACATAACCGTTTAAACGAATAAACAAATGTTTGTTTACCCATTTAACCATATCCAACTGTTGAATTTTGCAACTGTAACAAATTATGTTTCCGGGCGAATTGTAAACAATTTATGACTTATCAAAATAACAGGCGGTCAAAATATTGTCTTCAAAACACTCTTATTTTTAACATACAAAGTCATGAAATCAACACAACTTTGTTTCTCTGGCGAATATTTTACTGCCCTTGCAGTGTTTCGGTTGTTTAAAAGTTTAAACGATCCCAACGCTAACCCTGATCTTATCTAACGGAGTAAGCCACTAGACTACCACTGCCCTTGCAGTATTGTACTTGTTAACTTTGGCATATAATCTGGACTTTTCTGAATGGGATATTATTATATTCAGTAGGATTAGTGTTTTACTTGTAGGTCATCGTAATGTAGTCTGGGTGAGGTGTAGTGCTTTCAGTTTCTAGAAGTTATGACCTCTCTGACCATGATGTCATAAAGTCAACAAAGTGCAGTCAACTTCAAGGACAGAATGTTTTTTGTTTACACTAAAATGTTTGTTCACCCTTTCCTTTCCAAGGGACTTCCGTTTGAGGAGAGTGAGCTCTATTGTGCCACCCTGCTCCCCTAAAATGTCTTATGGGAGCTCAATTAATAGAGCGCCTTGCATGATGTATTAACATCTAAATATCCAGATAGCTCCCCTAATTGCGCCCCTAAAGAACTTCAGGAGAGCTCCTGATACAGCCCCTGGAAATTTCAAGCTTGGTAAGTTACCAGATTTATTATTTAACGCTGACACTTACTCTGATCATGTTTATAAAATTTGTTATTTTGTATGTACATAATGTGACAATTACTTTATTTTGACTTGTTGATGATCAATGTTCGACACCACAAGTGCTTATTTATAATCATTTAATTTTTTTTTTTCATTTTTTATATTTAATGCGCCAATGCAGTCGATCTCATTTCCTGCCTGCACGGTCTTTAAAATTTTGATCAAATTTCGGGCAATTTTCGGCAGGTTTCGGCAAGTGATTTTGCACTGGTGGCTTCACGACCAGGCTAGTAAAAAAAAAATCATTGTTGCGGCCTGCTATGCATTGTCAGTATGTTTACCGATAATCAATCTAAAAGTCAATATTTTCATTCATGCACAAAGGCATTCTTTTTGGAATATTATTATTTCCTATTAGGCCCTTGAAAGTTGATTCCTAATTTCCCGTTTGCCGCCCGTATCACATTTTTTTCAGCCGTGTCGCCAAAGCTAAAATCCCAAAATAATTCATATTTTTTATTTTTTGCAAGAAAAGGTTTTTTTTTTTTGAGTTTTTCATGATTTTAAGGACAATTTTTGAAAATAGATTCTCACAAAGACAACACAAACTTACTGGAAGGCAGCTAAAAACAGCCTAGTTGTTTGCTGATCACATGTATAGTGCAGAATAAAGCTCTTGTAGAGAAAATCATTGTTTTGCTGATCCCATGTGTTAATTTTTTAGTATACAACATTATTGTTGTTCATTGAAGCTAAATTAATAACACGGAGGTGAGTGAGCCCTGAAGTCTTATTCTTACATTTACAAATTGAGCAAACATGTAGGCCCTACTTGACATTTGTTTTGTTAATACAAATTTACTTTACAAATATACAATTATTATTTAATAAATGTTAAGGATTTTGGATATTAAAGTTTTATCAGAATATGAACACTTTTTATAAATAAACATTTAAGTGTTTTTTTAGAAACAGAAAAAATTCATAAGTCAAAAGCTGTACCTCAAGACCTATAGTGGTACACAGGCGAAAATGTTACCCTGTGATTTACTTTAATTCCAGTGAATAATAAAATGGGAGAAATAATGAATAATGAAAGAGTCACCTCATCACAGCTTATAGCTGAATGCTACAGGAAACTAGGAATTAACTTTCAAGGGCCTTAAACACAATATCTAAATTTTTACCGATGTGATTACAATTTCACCATTGCGTTACTTTCTTAGATTTTTGTTCAAATTGCGAATCTAGAATCACTCATTTCTGACCTGAATTGGCGTCCATGTTTCAACGAATCACTAGGAAATATCATTATGATAATCGACCCCTCGAAAAAAATAGTCGCAGCCTCATCTCCACTTTGATGCGAATGGATACTTCATCAATCACCTTGTTTAGGCTTATGCCAAAGAATTCTAGTGGTATTGGTACCACTGCCAGAAGGGAACTCTGCAATCAAGCTTATCGCATAATTGCACATACCCAATGTCCCAAGAAATGGTATTTGTCATCAAATACACACTGCAACACTCCACAAATAAATAACTCAATAAATTACTTGATAAATAAATAAGTAAACTGGGGTTACTTTGACCCACGTTTTTTTCATTTGATTTTTTTCCATGTAATGGAAGGTACTTTTTCTTGAGTTTGTTATATATGTGACACGTTATATCTAAAGGTACAAGTTGTCTACCTTGGACAAAATTGAGATTTTTGTGTTACTTGTAAGAGGACAAAATAAGCTTTAAAATGATACATTGCTTGTGAAAATTGAAGTTTTAGTTTCGAAGTTATGATGAATAAAGACGGTTGTTTTCTTATTATTTTATTTATAATTTACAAGCTTAATTGGCCTGAATCTCAAACTTGCTTGGCCGACAACTTGTACCTTTTGATGTAACGCGTCACATATTATATCATAGCACTCAACTTGGGCTTTAACATAATTTTTTTCTGTTGAAAAAAATAAATGTGAAAGTCCTCTTTTTCTTCGAAATGTTGATTGGGCAAAGTAACCCCGTGATGGGGTTATTTGGCCCACATGTTTAAAATCAAGTTTAAACCAAGTGAAATGACAGGGTATTGCAAAGTAACTCCTAACTGAGATTTGTGTAGCCCTTTTAGTATTTTTAAAAATTAATTACACATTTCTACCAAACTTCTACCACAATTCTATCATAATATGCGAACATGCATTTATGGGTGGTTTTAGTACTGGCAGGAAAATGCATGATAAACACAATGTTTTGTATGTTTGGTACTTTCTATGTCTTTTTCTTGTAATAATATTGAATCATAATGATATTTAAGTTTTAACTACAGATTTACTAATGGAAGTTCAATTCTTTGTACTTTTTACAAGTGTTTTAAGGGTGGGTCAAAGTAACCCCATTTTTCTGTCTTTTTCTCTAAATTTCTGTCCTGTGTCCGAAAAAGAACAGCAAATAGAAAATAACCTATTAATAACTCATCACAGATAAATTGACTATACAACTGACCCATAACACTTCCATTAAATTTGCATCTTCTTGGCAAGGCAAGTGTAATTTTTTCAATTTTTTTTTGGTGCGTTCTTGACGCTAAAATATACAAAAATACCTGTAGGGTAGGGTGTTTTGTTTAAATCCTAAATATAAACAGGATTATATTACAGAGCAATCGGTTGTTCTCATTATCCCAAAATAGAAATTGTCAACTTGAAACTTTTTTCAAAATTTGACGACAAATCTTT
>JXSR01S035703.1:10754-24045 GCA_000969725.1 Ophiothrix spiculata
TGAGGGGGCACAACCCCTCAGACACCCCCTACAGATTGTTTCTCGATTGAAAAAAGTGACAACTTGAAGTATCAATTAGAGAGAAATATATGCACCAGATCGATGGCGTGATTTGCACTTTGAAATATCAAAATTGTCTATCTTCTGAGGGGGCACAACCCCTCAGACACCCCCTACAGATTGTTTCTCGATTGAAAAAAGTGACAACTTGAAGTATCAATTAGAGAGAAATATATGCACCAGATCGATGGCGTGATTTGCACTTTGAAATATCAAAATTGTCTATCTTCTGAGGGGGCACAACCCCTCAGACACCCCCTACAGATTGTTTCTCGATTGAAAAAAGTGACAACTTGAAGTATCAATTAGAGAGAAATATATGCACTCTGCAGATGGCGTTATTTGCACTTTGAAATTTCAACATTTTCTATCTTCTGAGGGGGCACATCCCCCTCAGCAGGCCCGTAGCCAAGTATTTTTTAAGGGGATGCGTATTTTCCAAAAGTGGACCTTTTGGAGGAAAAATATTCGTTTTGGTCGACCCTAAACTAATTTTAGTAGTTTTTTAGCAGTTTTCCAAGCATTTTGTGTGGTATTTTATTAAAAAATACCACGCATCTGTCCCTGGCCAAGATACAATTGGTAATGTGTCGTATAACAGGGGCGAGGAGAGGTGAGGAGGACATTGTTCAATTTCTGGGGGCGCCAAAATTAGGTTGTGCCCCCCGGGTTGCGAATTCCTGGATACGCCCCTGCAGTTTACGTTTAGATACATTTGAAGAAAGATAATTGACATGATCATCCCATGAATAAACAAGGGTCAAAAATGATGCCTAAGTATTTAAATTTATCTACAGTTTCTATAATATTATCTCCATAGTTAACCGTTATTCTCAAACCTACTTAAATTCTGCCTAGTTCCAAATGTCATAAACTTAGTCTTCTTGATATTCAACGTCAAATGATTACTTTTAAACCAATTAGCAACCAAATTAAAGTTCTCATTAATTTTAGTTTGTAAAGTCACAGGATCTGATGAACTCACTAAAAGAGTTGTATCATCAGCATACATAACATCAACACACTTACATATTCACAGAATCGGGAAGTGGTGAATTAACATAAATAATGAACAAAAGCGGACCTAAGATGGAACCTTGTGGAATTCCAATAGTAATACTTTGCATATTAGAAAGGGTAGAGTTAATATTAACACACCGAGATCTGTCTTAAGATATGAATCGAACCACTGAAGAGAGTTTCCAATAATGCCATAATCCTGAAGCTTTTTGAGAAGGAGACTGTGGTTGACAGTATCAAAAGCTTTTTTAAGATCTAGGAAAATTGCTCCGAAGTAACTGTACCTTTATTCATGTTAGTACTCATGTTGTTCATGATATAGTCTGTTACATCAATTTATGTAGTTTTAGTAAGTCTGGGCATTTTCACGGTCACGGAAGGACAATCACAGAATTTTTCTGTATTTCCAAAAAATACATTGCCAAAATTGAATTGGATAAAATAAAACTAATTCCATATTTAGTTGAGAATACCTGAAAGCATTCATATTCAACATGAATTTTTTCATAAAAATTCCTCTGTCGCAAAATATGCATATTAATGAGGTCGGTCACGGAAGGACATCAAAACGGACATGGTTTTTCACCTTGAGTACATTTGTGAAAATTTTTATGAAAGTTATGAAGAAATTTTATTTCAAAGTTACTGAATGCATTGCTTGGTGTTTTTGCAATAGTTTGCCATGTTCCACATCAAAATATTCCCTACAGTTATGTTTTAACAATGCGAAATGCGAAGGGATCATGGTCACGGAAGGACGGTAACGGAAGGACAATTTGTCCGCTGATTTTTGGGTGCACTGAACTGTAAAGACTAGTCAGGATTAACAAAAAATACAACCTCATGTGTAAATTTGATCCTTATTTAAGCCATTTAGAACAATAACACCCAAGTAAACAACTAAGAATGGGTTGAAAAAAATAAATGAAAATTACTACTTTTCATTATTAAAAATCAAGAAATTTGACCAAAAAATAGGTTTTTTAAAGAAATTTCATAGACATCTTTGTTCAGTCTTTTCAAAATTAAGTTCATTTTAAAGAGCTTAAAAATAGCTTTCTTTGATACCAAATATATGGTGGTAGCATTTTTCATTGAATAGTTACATCCTTTTTTCAATATTTTTCTCATGTCCACTTTTTCGTGAAAATGCCCTACTACTTCTAAAACCTGACTGACATGGATGAAGCCTGATATTGTTATTTGTAAGATACTTGTACAATTGATCATGAACAGTACGTTCTAAAATTTTTGGAAAGGATTGGAAGAACAGAAATAGGTCGATAGTTACTCATATTACTTTTATCACCAATCACCATCTTTATAAATTGGTGTAACCTTGGCAACCTTCCATTTGGATGGAAAGTGTGAAGTTAACATAGAAAGGTTGCAAATGTAAGTGGATGACATCGGGGATGACATATGATGGGAGCAGCTATTCAACATGACAAATAAAAGATCATGTGTAAACTATGTGTTACAGTTTTGTAGGCCTATATGTGTCGTATTTTGGGTCGTGTATGTTAAACCATGGAAGTATCTTATCTACTACTTCCATGGTGAAACATAGACTTAAAAAAATCATTAAAAAAAATCCGACCTATCTACCCCCCGATCTACCCTATTTTTTTTCTATGTTACGCCAACCAAACAATTATTTTTTTAGGCCTTAGGTTGATTTTAACTTTTATGATAGGGCCCAGGTCTCACCTTTTTGGTAACGTGGGTGGTTACCCGGTAAGAATACCCAGTTCCACCCCCCGGGCAAAACACCAAGATTTCCCAGGATACGTACATGTGCATGACGTATCATGAATATTTATCATACACACTGCTAAATTTTATGACAGGTGGATTCCCGATGTAAACACGCCGGTCATTTGGACATCGTCGTTTGGAAGTCACACGGAAAAGCTAGTATTTCTTCAAAATTGCTTGTTGTCAGAGTGAGTACATGATAGTGTTATTTACTGTAATCTATTTTGTGATAAATTATGGTTTTGCACAGTTGTCAAGCAAGCCGAGTCACTAAAAATCGAATTGTCTCCAGTGTAAAGCTTATTGCAAACTAAACTGTTGTCAGTGTTGTTTTGTGTAATCATTGGACTGGTAAATGTGTAATTTACAGTGACTGTAATATGTTTTGTCTATATGTGGTGATGGTCACTTGATGGTGCTAAAGCAGTGAAGTCTACATACTGGGCAGTCCAAGCATTTTAATGGGTGGGGGTTTGAAATCTTGAAAAATTGTAAAAGGGTGGGGGTTCACGTTTTTCCACTAAAAAGGGAGGATTGATATAAAGGGTAGAAGCAAACTATAAAGGGTAGGGGTTCTTCAGACTCCCAATTTGTGCTTGTATATTTACAAAACAAAATTGAAAAAATTGAATTGAAAAGTGGGGTGATATTTCAGGATTGCTTTTGGGTGTCAGTCTACAACATTACCATGACACCAGAATTGGATGTAAGATAAATAGGAATACTCTCAATCTAAAAATAAGTGAGGTGATATTTCGGTGCCACGGTATAACATTACCATGACATGATAAATTACTAAAAGGGTTGGGGTCTGGAATTTTAAGTATTAAGGGTGCCTTCATAAAAAGGGTGGGGGTCTAACCCTACTGCCCACTATGGTCTAGCTGTCAAATGTCAATATGTTCTGGATCTGTGTATCAGAATATGATGCAATTAACAGAGAGTTTACCGTCGGGGGAGTTGACAAATTATAATGGAACTGCTCAGCTACTAAATATTTTAAGGTCTATGTAAAATTTCTGAAAGAGTCTATATCAACTCGCCCATCACAATTGTTTACCACTTTATAGTATTGAGAACTTCCTTTTTATGCACATTTTTTTTGAGGTATTTCAATCTGGCTAAAAATATTTGGGCTTTTCAAAAATCTATGATTTGTTATGGAGTGGACAATGAGGGTCAATGAAGTGATTGGAACACACACCTTTCATGGATAGAATTTTTGAATACCCTAATCAAATAGATTTACCGTACTTTATTCTTGTCAAGAAAGATTTTCTGCACCTCATTTGATGGCCCAAATTTCATAACCTTTTGAATCATGATGTTAAAACTTAGCACACATCGGTTCTAAGGCTAGATCTAAAAATCAAACCCATAATTTACAGTGGTGGTACTAGGATTTTCAAAGTGGGGGTCAAATTGGAAAGAATCATCGGGGGCAAAACATTTTGAAGCAAAAATTAATTAATTGCCAAGAAAAAAATATATAATTTTTTGGAATGGGCGTGTAGCGCACCCCCCCCCCCCCCCCCCATTAAATTTGCTAATTTCAGCAATAGAAATTGCTTTAAAAACTTGAAATTTGTTTTTAAAATGCTGAAAACCTTGTTAAACTTGAAAACAAATGGTAGGAATCAAGTGAAATTTTCAGCATTCATTAACGTTGCACTGTTCTTTTTATTTTAGCAAGAAAAGAGGTTAGGGTCTCATCACTCACGTAATTGGTTCGATGTATTAAATAGATAAACTTATGCGCTAATGGACGAATCAGAATCGTTGTTTCAGTGAACTTTGGTACAGCAATTTATATCCAGGTATTCCAGGTCATATCACACACGAAGACTGAATTTTGCCGGGAAATTTTGGGATTTTCTTTGGTCATTCCCGGTAAGACATTGCATTGACTCCCCATTTCAATTCAATGTCTTCTTGCACATGTCTAGTCCAAGGCATAATGCATCAAAGGATTCTATGTCTTCATATCTTCATTTATGCCTTGTCCTAAGAAATGTACCACAATATATTCCGGGCAATATTCTAATAGTACATGTACATCCCTTTGTAGGCATGTCAGAGAAAAGGGTTCCTGTTATGATAAGTCAGTGAAAAGGGTTCATTGTAAGGGCTTTTAATCATGGTAGGTTAGTGAAAATGGTGTAAAACATGATTGGTGAGTGAAAAGGGTTGGGAGTACACATCGCCCAGGTCAGTGTTTAGGGTACAAAATTTGAGGGTCTGCTCACTGATGATACCACATAAAGTATATAAGTGGACCCCCCCCCTAGGAGTTTGAGCCATAATGAAGCGCCAACATGGAGGGTACCAGCATACAACTCATACTCCTTCAACCTGCACTATGTCCACAGTCCGCAAGCTCATGACCTACAACCCATATATCAATTTTTTTAAAACTTCTTTGTCACTAAAACAACCTTTGTCACTGACAGACCCATTTTCTTAATTTGATGTAATTTTTCTAAACTTTTACAAAATTTGCCGAAAATTTCGCAAAAATCTTTGAAAAATTCGCAAATTTTTGGCCAATTTGATCTGGAACTTTCGACATAACTTTTGGTGAATTTTGCCCAAAGACCCCCCATTTTTTTGCACATTTTGTCACAGACAGACCCCTTTTTTGACCCAATTTGTCACCGAAAGACCCCTACTTCCAAGATGCTTGGTGGCACTCGTACGTCACTTCCATGTGAGTAAACCCTAAATTTGTACCTCAGATGGATTTACCAGATAAAAGATCAAACAAAGCTCCTGGAGATAATTTAATACACGTTAGAAGAGAAACAATTTCATCAAAAATAATTTGTTTACCCACCACAGGTGTAGAAACAATATGTTTTTAAGATCCAAAACTAGAAATTGCAATTTTCTCCAATATTCCTCAAAATCATGAAAAACTACTGGTGTAGGTTATATTACTTTATTAAACATGTTCTGTTGATTCATGTAAAAATATATGTAGGTAAAAAATTAATGGGAAGAATCTAGGCCAGTCCCTTTAAGGGTAGTTGCACTCACTTATCATGTTATATGTTATCATATTTTTCAGTCTTAAAGGGATATTACAAAAATATTTGAAAAATTTGAAAAAGATTCTATAGAATCATTAATTCAATACCTTCTGAATACAATGTAGTGCGGACATTCAGACATCAGAAATCAGCAGACAGCGTAATACTTTCAGTTTCGGATCTAGGATCTGAATTTTACGGGAGCGAAGAGTGTTTTTTTTAGCTTTTATAACAAAAAATTGACCAAATTAGGCTGATTTTGAAGGATTTCCCAATTTTACGGGGGCGTCCGCCCCTTCCGCTCCCCCACCCACCGGATCCGCGGCTGACTTTTAAAATAAGAGTTTATTAAACCCTGTTTGTGTCCCTTCCCAAACTTTTATACTCCTTGGCTAAACTTTCTTTAGATTTCAATCTTGGACAATTATAAAACATATTCTTTTTTTTCTTCAGTTTTTCTCCTCAAATAGAGCTCATTTTCAATATATATTGGATTGAATTTGACCAGGTATAAAGCTGAATAACCGCAACAGCTTACTTAGCTGTCAACAGTGAACAGTAATTTATTGTTACCGAATGAATGGAGAATTTTTGTTTCTAATTTCAACATTTTGTTTTTGGAAAAACAATCATAGTGGTATAAAGTTTGTATGGCATGTTGTTCCTGTGACACACACACAAAAAAACTTGTCATGGAAAATGTTAAATTTTGTAATCAGGATGATGGACAATTCTTATTTATCATGAACAATTACAATTTGTATTGTGACCCCAGGGGGCTACTGAGCTATATTGGTGTACACATGCATGAACAGAAAAACACAGAAAAAGGGGTCATTTTCTCCTGACCAACACGGAAAGCACTGCACGTGTTTAGGGGTATAATAACACTGATTTTCAACAAAAAGGGGTAGTTTTTCAAAACCTGAAGAAAAATTCCAACTTTTAGGGAGTAAAATTTAGAGTAAAATTGCATGTAAATCCTTGTTTAGGTGTATTTCTTCAAGGGAAGCTAAAACTTGATAACGGGTATTTTGTAAACCTATGTTCAAGCATGTGTACATCAATATTTCTGAGTGGCCCCCCTGGGATTGTGACATGGGTGTTTTGGGGTATTTTGTAAACCTATGTTCAAGCATGTGTACATCAATATTTCTGAGAGGCCCCCCTGGGATTGTGACATGGGTGTTTTGGTAACGAGGGAGGTTTGTTTGCGTAGAGCACTCACTAATGATGCTTAAACCAGCAACTCAGCCTGCTAGCTAAATATTTGAACAATTTTTGACATTATTCAGTTATGATTTGACATTTACTCAATCAATTTCTTAGCCTTGGAGAGTTGTTTTCCCGAGGAAAGGGTTCAAGTAGGGATGCATAGACACTGTATGCACGACACGCTTTGGAAAGGGTGGGTCTAGAAAAATTCAAAAATTGTCAAAAGGGTGGGGTTCAGAGAATTTCTAGTAAAAAGGGTGCCTTGATAAAAAGGGTGGGTCTGAAATAAAAAGGGTGGGCTTCTTACCCTTTGACTAAAATTGAAATTATGTTGAAAAACCTCAAGAATCAGGATGAGCATATCATCATTATGATAAGATTTGTCACCATTAATGTTTTCTACATTGCCAAGCTAGGCTTAATCAGTAAACCAAAGTGAGATGTATTCAGTATTCAGTACCCCCATCAGTATGAAAAACTGATCCAAGTTTCTAAAAAGGGTGGGCTCAGAGAACTTTCAGTATAAAGGGTGTCTGGATAAAAAGGGTGGGGTTCAAACCCCACTGCATACAGTGATAGATTCCAGTGAATAGAAGATTATTTTAATATTACTTCAACTTTATAGCCGAAGTGGCCTTTTTTGCATGAAGTACATTTATCACCAGGGCTTCGAAATCCGAGGTAAAGTGGCCGCGCCGTTTACAGAAAAAAGTTGCACTCCCAGAAGAAAATTCGGTAAGCTAAGTAATATAAAGTCAAATAATAATAATAATAATAATAAAAGTAACGACACTTTCTGACGACAAATGATTTTTTCTGGCAATATTAAATGATGAAATACAAATAAATGAGCCAAATTTTGGGGTGAATGTCAAATTACTGTCAAAAACAAGCGAGTATTTAGAACGATTTGTGCAATTTTTTCATAAATCTCACAGAAAACTCTCTTAAGCACAATTAAAGTTCTCAGAAAAGTTCATTTTTTTCTATACCCTGTTTATCAGGTCTTTAATAATCTAAGAGGGGGAATGGTTACACTCAGATTCTAGGTTTCATGGATAATCTTGAAAATTGTGATGTACAATTGTATAGGGTGTTTGATAGTGTCTTTTAAAGTTATTTTTTAGGGTAATTATTTTGGTCACGTATGCCTACTGTCCAGAGTACGCACCCCCCCCCCCAAAAAAAAAGGGGGAAAAAAGAAGTCTGCATATTTGTCTAGTGCACGAAGATTGGTTTGCATTGCAGTGTCTTATTTAGTTAAGAGTGTGAGTGGATTTGGGTTTGGAATCTGCATTTTTAGATCTCTACTATAGAGGATAACAATTTTAAAATGGAGAAAAGTGTTTCATAACTTTGAGAAATGCGCTATAACCTGAAATAGCACAAATAGCACTCTTCTTTATCCCTTACGCATTTGTTAATTACTTTGTGTACCTAATCACACTAATAGCACTGCTATCGCAAATGTGTTGCTTTTTCCGCTTTTTCATAGGATAATTTACGTGAAAAGTATAAGTCCAAAGAAAACGGCTCTAACAGAGGAGGTGTTTAGCGCGATTTATGATTTGTAGATACTTGGTATATATTTGATTGCTATTTCCGCGATTTGTGCGTTTTATGCTTTCAGGGTTACTAAGTTGATTTTTGTGCAATTTTTGCGTTTTGTGCGTTCTAAAGGTACAAATTTATTTAGGTGGGTGCTATTACTGCTATTTATGCGCTTTTTGCGTTTTGTGACGACTTTGTGTTATATTTGATTGCTATTTGTGCGTTCTTAAAGTACAAATTTATTTTAGTGGGTGCTATTGCTGCTATTTATGCGTTTTGTGCGTTCTTAAAGTACAAATTTATTTTAGTTGGTGCTATTACTGCTATTTATGCGCTTTTTGCGTTTTGTTACGACTTTGTGTTATAATTGAGTGCTATTACTGCGATCTGTGCGCTTTTGTTGTTTTATAACAACTCATTGGTAGTTGAGTGCTATTTCTGCGGTTTGTGCGTTTTAATATGTTGACTCAAATTGAAATTGAAATTTGTACAAAATGCTAATTCTTTGGACTATATTGCCCTGCGGGGCTCTTACTAAATTGGACCTAATAAACCATCAATCACCTGAAAAATTAAGTTAATGCATAAAGGGGTGCACTTTGGACTATGCACCTAAAATCGGCGCCTGGTTTCGAGCCGCAGCGATCTTGACGCTACCGCACCTGCGATTTCTCGTTATTGGGGCTCGGACTCACAAAAGAGACAGGAATAGCAATCAACTAAATCATCTTGTGCTTAAAAGATACAAACAACGCACAAAACGCACAAATAGCAGTCATCTTTGTCACCGTATACTTACAAAACGCATGAAACGCACAAATCGCATAAATAGCAATCTAATATTAATACCCGTGTCCATGGTATCTAAAAATTGCAAATCGCACAAATTGCAGAAATAGCTCATGGTATATAGCTTTTTCTGCGTTTCGCAACCAAGTCCGCACTGTTTGCTTTTTGTGCTCTTCTTAAATTCACAAGTTTGATTACAATCTAGTGCTTTTTATGCGATTACTTAAAAATTGCAAAACTGGCATGTGTTTGTTGCTATTTGTGCATTTTCATGATATAGCGCCTTCATGATAACTTTGACAAACACCATAATATAAAATTTTGGACTGTTATTGAAATACAAAAAAATGAAACACACTGATCATAAATTGTAAGAAGTTACAACATAATCATCAGAAAATCATCTTTCTGTATGTGTTTTAAAAATGCAGAAATCAGATATATTCTGTATTATTTCATGTTAATTCCTGAAGAGAAGACAGGAGTAAACCATAGGGTGAATAAAGCTCTTCCCATAAGGGGCGCACCATTTGATTCTCAGGGGGGGGGCATGGAAGTTTTTTTGAAAAAAAAAAACTTCGCCGCCAAAGGCGGCGAAAAAAAAAAAATCTTGACCCAAAGATGAGTTAGAAAAAAAACCTTTGCCCTACTACTTCAAATCAAAGAAAAACATAAAAAAAGGCGGCGAAAAAAAAAATGTCGCCGCCTTCGGCGGCTGAAAAAACAAACTTGACTAGACCCCAACTTCCATGCCCCCCCCCTGAAAATCAAATGGTGCGCCCCTAACACACGGCAACATTTCAGTAAATACAAATAACCCAATGGAATGTTCATCAAGGTCACTGCACCCTACTACATTCATTTGTGTGGTAAAGAGTTTGAAGTCCTTTAAATTTTCAAACTGTATTTTAGCTGGGAGAAGGAAGAAAATTGTCGAAGAGGTATTTGTTTACATTGATATCAAGCTGTGATTATCTCCTATCTGAAGGTCTTTTTCATTCAAACTTTGACGATGCAATAAATTTTCTATAGCAAGTTTCCATCAGTAGTTTTATCATCTAAGTCTATTAGTAGGGATATCAACGAGAAAATTTAAGTTCCTATTCAATTTGTTTTCATGACACATTCGAATTGCACTCTGTTTCCAAAGTAAAATGACACCAAGATCACATTTGTAGGTCAAGCGGTTCCGGAGATATTAAAGATTTTGTCCGAAAAAATCGGCGCTTTTTGAGTTACAAATAGGGTTAAATTAGAGAAAATGTAAATATAAGGAATTTACTGGCGTGTAAAAATGACAAACAAACTAAGAAACCTATTTGTTTTGTATATTTTTCTTCTACAAGTGCCTGGCAGTAGCTAAGCGTCCAAAAAAATCCCATGTCTCACTTCGTATTGAAAATATCCGACCAAATTTGAGGTCATTTGTACAATTTCAACAAATGGACCCGTTTGACAAGCTGTTACAGATATACAACGGGAGTAGGATGAATAAACAAACTCAGCACAGCCACTTACGTTAAACCAGGAAATCCCAACTTTCCTGGTTAAACCAGTATAGGTACGCGAAACAATGGCAATTACAATGAGTATACTTACTCCCATAATCTTTAAAAGTGTTTATATCTACAATATTGGAATGATTTTTACCAGATAAATGACATGAAAGAGTGGTGTAAGTGAGTAACAGTATGATATTGAACCAAATTCACAATTATTTTAACATTTACCATCCAAAAAGACGTAAGAAAGAGTCGTCGTGTTATGTAATGTCCAGCCAGCTTTGTGCCGGGAGACGCCGGGTATGCATCTCCAAGGAGTATTCCCATTGATGGCGGGGATTTATAAAACACGTCGGAGTGTGGGGTTTGGACCGGGGTTCGGAGGACATTTCGCGATTTCGCGAAGTGATTCATACGTTGTTGGAAGTTAAAAAATGTACCATTTTGATCACGAATATCTACCGGGTGCAATGATGCAGGAAACTTTTTCGGAGACGTCTTGTGTCATCCAAGAATTGCAAAAGTATTGGGAGATCTCCGACCGGAGCAGTGGTCAGGGGTTTCAAACGATTGCTGTGAAGTACAAGAGGTGGTTTTTAAAAAGTCTCCTTCATAAATGGAACAATGGATCAATCTCCTATAAAATAATAGTTTACATTTTGCCTAAAAGGGAGTAAATCACTTCGCGAAATTCCATTTTTGTACAACGCGCTATACCGCAGAACAGGGCTTAATTTGAGTTTGCACGGCAACCTCTGGTCCATTTTCACACGGAGCTGCTCATTTATGAAAACATACGAACATTCAATCAACTATAATATACTTCTTTTATGATTGAAAACTAAAAAGAACCCCCCAATATTTAAAAAAAAAACTCGATTTTTTCAATAGGTATATTTTTAATTATTTTAAACATTATTGAACCCGTCATTGAGGAGTCTAAAGTTTAGGTACTTGAACAAAAATTTCAATCCAGCACGGATTTTTCTACACTAATTGACATCCCTACTATTAGATGGGTCATTTATAAGCTGGAGAAGTAACAGTTTGAATTGAATGATAGGAAGAATTGTCTTAAAACACCCTTTGGGTCAGGTTTAATGGTCCCAGTTTGCTTACAGACATGAGAGCACTAAAAATGACATCAAATATATATAGATTATAGACAACAATAATTGCCTGTTACTCCTTGTATTGATGACCAATACACAGAGACAATAATCAATGATAAGAAAGCAAATCACCCTAACCATATTGATTAACCATTTATCTCCTTGATTGGCGCTTTGTATGAGCTGCGAGGCTCTATTATCATTGTGTCGATCTAATTAGTGCTGTGCCAAGCTGATTGTAATGATGGATGTGTGGACCTTTATAATTGACTTGTTATTTTGAATGATGTGCAAATTAAATGCCAAGATGACATTTCTGAATGAAGGCCATTTAATAAAGAAAAAGGAATATAATATTTTTCAATTGTTTTTCTGAGACAGGTATTTTCGTCTCAGCTATGATATTTTAAATTTCAAGTTACGTCAATATGTGATATTATCATTAATTCATACGCTCCGCGTTGGCTCCGCATGTCACCTAGCCAATCAGAACGCAAGAATATAAAGTCCCGCAGAGTGCAGTGGATCTTCACAATGCACTGCGCTTGTTGCGTTCCGGTTTGCGTGGCGGGCGTTTAGTGCGTATGAATGTTTCATTGTTTTTGTCGGGTGATTATTTTTTTAGTTTAGAGAAGTTTTTGGATTTTGATGGTCATATTAAAGGCCTTATTTATTTTCACAAAAGATACAATATTATTTTTTCTATCTGTGATCCCCACTCTAAATTTATGACATTAACTTAAAACCTTAACCCTTTGAACCCTGGCCATTCCATGTGTACCTGTACCACTGACCAGGGCCAACACGAAAGTTAAAAAACACAATAAACCCCCTAAACTTTCTTTGATTTTGATTTTCCCTTGCTTTAATTTGCATTTTCCAGTAATCTGAATTGTTCCAATAACTAGCATTCACAAAAGATTATATTTATACGCAGAGGTGGAAATACCCACATGATAGTCAACCCAGGGTTAGGCAACCCCGGGTTACCTAACCCTGGGTTGTCTTTCACTTAGTACTTAGACTCCATACGTAGAACATATTACATTATACTACTATTAAACATGCCTTGGCTTAAAGTATATACCTGCCTATGATTACCCTGGGTTGACAAATGAACTTCATTAGCAACTTCAAGTTGGTAATTACGGAAGTGAAGATTACCAGGATAAACAGCAGCACCTGTTTGATATTTGGCAGGGGTGTAGGTCAAAATTACAATAGCAGACAGTCAGCTGTGTGGATTTTTGTTAAT
>JXSR01S035705.1:0-10989 GCA_000969725.1 Ophiothrix spiculata
TTAATGGCTTGCAAAATTATAAGATTTCAATTTGATTTTCAAAGATATATTGAAAATATATTTCAATGGCTAATATATAAAACTGAACCCATTATTGGCTACAAAATTAAAAAGATTTCATTTATGTTTTCAGTGTTTCATAGATGTATAAAAATTGGTTTCAACGGATAAAGTGAATTTTAAGTAGTTGTAGTTTATTCAGCTTGAGTTTGAAAAGCTGTTTTTCTTACAAAATTGACACATATGGGATCTATCAAAAAGAAGTGATTATTGTAATTCAACTGAATCTGTCAATTAATGGATACAAATGATTTCAGTATTATTTCCAAAGATATACAAATTTGGTGTCAATGTAATTCTAAGATATAGTATATTCAGCTAGAAATCGAATGTTTTTGCATTTCTTTTTTCATCCCAAATTGGAACATGCAAGACTCCCTCAAAATATGGTGATTGTAATTTGAGTGTAATATTATAGTGATTGTATGATCATGTTTCCATAGACCTATTGTTATTTAGCACTAAATTAATTTATAATGAAATCCACATTTTTTGATCATAATTTTTGTTGGAAAGCCCAAACGTGCTAAGGTAAATTGTGAAATAATTTACTTTTTAGAGTCTTCAAAATTGTCATGATTGTCAAAAAAAAATCTTTATCATGGCTTTTAAAATATTAACCAGAAAAAGGTCAACAATTGTATATTTTCATCTAAGGCCTAAAAAGATTTTGATCTTTCAGAAACATAGAATTTAAAATCAGATAGCAGACAGACAGTGTGGATTTGTTTGTCGGTCTGAGGAAGCTTATCAAACATTTTTTAATCATGGCTTTTAAAATATTAACCAGAAAAAGGTCAACAATAATTGTATATTTTCATCTAAGGCCTAAAAAGATTGTGATCGTTCAGAAACATAGAATTTAAAATCAGATAGCAGACAGACAGGGTGGATGTATTTGCCGGTCTGAGGAAGCTTATCAAACATTTTTTAATCATGGCTTTTAAAATATTAACCAGAAAAAGGTCAACAATTGTATATTTTCAATCTAAGGCCTAAAAAGATTTTGATCTTTCAGAAACATAGAATATAAAATCAGACAACAGACAGACAGTGGATTAGGTCACCAGTCTGAAGCTTTAATAGGAGTGAAATGTCACTAATCTGCCAGTACAACATCTTTCTCACTAAATTCACTTGGATTTGGCAAAATTAACTATTCTACTTTCTATAAAATCAGACAACATCTAGCAAAGAAATCACTCAAATTTCAAAATTCATTTAAAAACAAAACAATGAACTGAGGGTTATCTAATGCAAACCAATTTAAAGCAACATCTGATATTTTTGATAGCTCTTATAACATGGTTACAAGAAATATGAATCAACCAAAACAAATAAAATTCTCAAATTTAAATGTCATGAAAACAAGCATAACAGAAAGATACACAGACTGTTTGAAATGAAAATATAGAATTCTATTCTTGTCTTGTGCTGCTGCAGTCTGATTTAAGGATAAGAAATATGGAAAAGGTTGCCTTCATTTAAGTTGCTTTTATGTTGAGATTTATGTTATTACAGTGATACACTCCTGCTCTAAAGTATTTCCGCACAATTAAAAATGTTCAAAAACCTTGTGTTTTATATTAAACGACCTAGGATCATCAAAGACTCATACTAGTATAGGTAACTAATCTATTCAATATGAATAAATCCATGTTTCTTTTAATATTTGATCTTCGATTGCTATAAAAATGGCATATTTCATGGACTATATACAAATACACCACTAGTACAAATCTCATTACTATGTAACTAATCAATTTTTCATAGCCTCATTAATACCTTGTAACAGGAGAGAATATTTTCAGGTTGTAAGTTTTAAAACAAATGCGCAGAAATGTATATAAACTTTAAAAAAATTATGTTCAGACGAAAGTACTAATATGCAACATGCCATATTTTCTATTTTCAAATGCAATGAATGCAATTCCGGAATAGTTACTTCGATATACAATATGAACTCTGTTAAAAAATGATGAAAATCGGATGAACGCCTTTTGAGATATCGCTGAATAAAAGTTTTGTGTGGAAATACTTTCGAGCGGCAGTGTATGATACTGCATTGGCACAAATGGTTTATTGGGCACATAAATGGACTGAAACTCAACTAAATTCAAAAATTGAGAAAAAGGACAATTACTGGGGTTCCTTTGAAATTTTTCAATTTGAACAACAATTCCATAGAATTTCCCAGAGATTGAGTATTGTAGATAAATTTGTGGTGAAAATAAATCATTATCAAAATTTTGAATCTTTGAATCTTATCCTGTACAGTAAGCAATTAATTCTCACAGGGAACACCATTCTACAATGTTCTATGGCAAGATGAGAACTCTTAATCCTTCAAGCTCAATGTAAGTATTTGCCTGATTTGATTTAATAAAGTAAACCATCTATTCTATAAATAAAATCACATTCACACTATATAGACATTTAAACTTGATGATAATCCACATTACAAGTGCAACTGGGAGGTTAATTCCGTCAAACTCCAATGGATTTGAGAATTACGAATATTAGTACAAGTATACATCATATGAAGAATTTGTAATGTTTAAGTATGAAAATCGCGTTCATAAATTATGTAAAACAGCAATTTCAAATGGTGAGAAATTGGATCTACATCCTCTGGTTTTGCCAAAAAAAATTGACAGGCTATACTTTGACCAACCCAAAATTTTACAATTCTCCTAAAAAGGTTGTGTTTTCCATTTGGTGCATCTGAAATGCGTTGATTTTTCTTTTCTTTTTACATGTACTTTAAAGCAAGTTCTCTAACAATGTGAACGGGGTATAAGATTTGTATCATACAATGAAGCTAAAATATTTACATGTAGTTTGCTCATCATGCAAAACAACAATTTCAAATGGTTGGAAATCGGATCTCCATACGCTATATTGCTGATCCATTGATTAGTGGATTCTGATGCATTGTGGGAATGAAAAGGGCTCAAAATTTGCTGAAATGTGAGCCTTTTTCATTCCCACAATGCATCAGAATCCAATAATCAATGGATAAGCAATATAGCTTATCCTCTGATTTTGCCACAAAATATTGATGGCCTGTACTCTGACCAACCCAAAATTTGAAAATCCTCCCAAAAGATTTTTTTTTTTCATTTAGTGTAAAAATGCCAATCCTACATCTGGAAATGCATTGATATTTCTTTTCTTTATCAATATTTTAAATGTCCTTTTAACCAAGTTCTCTAACATATCTAATGTGAACGGGGCATTAGACTAGTATCACACAATGTAGCCAAAATACTGTATTTACATACAGATTGGTTCATCATGCAAATGTCTAATGTGAACGGGACATTAGACTAGTATCACACCATGTAGCTAAAATATTTACATGTAGATTGGATCATCACGCAAATGAAGTACAGCAAAAAGAATTCAATTAAACATGGTTTCAGCCATACCACAAATACATCTATTCTTAATTCTGATTGACACTGAGTCATTCGATTGCTGGCTCCATTCATATATGCTGGTTATGTACTTCGTGTCCGTATTTCCAAACATAATAACAAGGAGATGCACAAGGGATGGGGCAGGTGTATATTCTTTGGGAATGTAACTAGTAAAAAAAAAGCAAAATTTTTCTTTTTAAATAAGTTATCTAACCAGTTTCGATGATTTACATACTGACTTTGTAATCCTCTGCAGCTTCCACACTTTGTAACAGGGCTGATATAAACTTGCCAAACTAAAATCATCTTGTTTAGCCTTTCGCCAAGGAAACCCAACTTGGTACTTGGTACTACATAAGACATAGGAAGCTTATTTTCAACTGGGATCCAAGATGTTTTTAAATTCAGTTTTTGAATGCAGGAGGATGACCAGAGTACCCGGAGAAAAAACTGCGGAAGCGAGCATGGACTGAAAATCAAGTGCACATAAGAGCCGGGCCGGGGATACCCCCAGTGTTAGCTTACATTAGCACCGACAGGCCATCGCGCAAGACATTTACCCTTGGATTGATGCTTTGACCTGAGTGCATTGTGTTAACCCTGGTTGACCCTTAAGAAAAAAGTAGTAGTGTTTTAGATGTTTTATGTACATTTCTGTTACTTAAAATAAGTTTCTTTGAATTTCGAAGGTTCTTTTTGTGATCCTCCTGGTGCTTAAATTGTCAAATTTGGGAGATGGAAGAAGCAACGCCCCCCCCCCCCCCTGGCTATCAGCTTGTATGTGAGGATAGATGTACTGTAGTAGGCAGATATTGATGCTGAATGAAGTTTTAATAACCAAATTATGTATGGATATTTTGTTATCAATAATTAATTAGTCAAAATGTGGTATACATCTTTCAGTGGCGATGATGAGCAACTGTCATCGAACTTACAGAGCTGCTGTACATTCTTGCTCTTTGCCATATGCATGAGCATGAATTTTTCTTCCGATTATTTCTTCTGTAGTTGCTCCTTACTGGTAAAACGTGAGGTATTAGGCCATATAAATTATTTTATTATTTACAAAAAAATTGGACCTTTGTATTTTTTAAAATTTGGCAACTAATCTACTTGACCTTTACTCTGTAACAAGATATTTGGCATGTTTAGCCATGAGATAAAGGACTTAATTTATTAATTAATTTATTTATTTGTTTATTTATTATGTTTTTACTTACGTGCTTGCTTTCTTTTTGATGTATACTGTCTGAAATTCACAAGAGGATGTTTTACATGCTGACCTTTAAAAAACATCTCATTCAAAAGAAAATCACTTTTATGACCACTTTACTATTTATCTATTCATTTCAAATGTCAAGTCTGTAATAAATCCAAATTGCTTAAGAAGAATATTAGAAATCTACTACAAAAAATATCAGCACAAATAATCTATTGCAGAAAATATACTTGGTGCCATAGTATTTATTTATTTAGGAGCAGACACAGATTCATAAAGCGGTAATAATGACGATGTAATCGTGACGATGTAATCATGCAAAAGGAGCCTATCGTTAGTGCAGCATATGTACTGCTACAGTGATACATTACTCTGAGGGTGGGGAGCTCTTCACATAGTGGTAATACTGACCATGTAATGGACCGTTCTTTATTTTCTCCACAGAGTTAAACAAACAACAACAAAAATTGTCACATAGATATAGTTTCGGTTCATTTAAGAATTAAAACTGAACGTTTATTGGCTGATCACGTGATCAGTGGCTCATCTATAGATTTTAAAGCTAAGATTACTTTTATCCGTTTGCGGCGCGGTTGTGGTGCGTTTTGCACTGTAAGGGTACTGGTAGTGGTATAATTTATAGTACACGATTGAATGGAGATGAATGGTATCAGGTTGAAACCTGAGATTCAATTTTGTCTAAGGAGGGGGTTCACCCCTAATGGATTGTCGCAAATTGCCCAAAAACGCAAAACAAAGTGACCATGATCATCTAAGTAATTGTTTTTACGGTCGTCATTTTTTGATGAAAAAAGTCGGGGTACCCACTTATATTAAATTGTGATTTTTTGGGACACCTGGTACTTTGTTTCAAGCCCTATATCATAGCAATAACCTGACAGGTATTGATTGCAAAGTATCGAAATAATATGTCAGTCCATGCACATCATCATTGATTATTGAAATAATCTACCTCTTGGAGAATGGTATGGGCCATAAGAGATGCATGGACAGGGTATATATCCACAACTGGTAAATTGTGATGCCTCACCCCGAAAAGGGGGACTTTGCGACAGAACACTTTTCAAGAAAATGATGAAAATAGGCAGCAAAAAATAAAGACAATAAGAATTTCCAGCAGATTTTCTATTGTAAAATTGGATCGCCTTGATCAATTTCAATAAATAAGGTGTCATTTTAAAGCTTAGAAAATGCTGCAACTAATGAAATGATAAAATGAAAATTGATATCATCTGCAAAGTCCCCCCTTTCAGGGTGAGCCATCACAATTGTATCAGGTCTTGAAATCATATGACCTTGACATTACTGTTACGCAGAAACAGTCTTGTGACGCTCAAACCTTAATAAACATTTTTGTCCAAGATACCCCATCCCTGGTAAGAATATAAATGAGCGGCTCTCATGTTTTCCATTTCATTAATGCAGTGTGTTGATGCTGGAGAATGTAATTCAGATACTAGCTTTTAATCATGTTGACATTGGCTTGGATTACAACATATATTGTAGTAATAATAGTTTTGTTCATACGAAGTGTAATCATCGATGACAACTAATCATCGATGATTAAATATTGACATTTAGCCAACGACGCGCGTTCATACTTAACGCTGTCATCGATGATTATTTGCTAGTATAATAATCATCGATGATAAATTTTGGATATGATTTTACGTTTCGCTAGATGCCAGTATGTAAAATTTTTCTCAGTTCTGAAATCATGTCAAAAGAAGCAAATTGGGAAAACTATAAGAATACATAACAAACGAAAAAGAGAATATATCTATGAAGAAGAAGCTAGCCTTTATCATACTTAGACAGTCGTCATGTTGTATGATAAATAATTATAAATAAATAAATTAAGAAATTAAAGGAAATATCCATAAAAAAATTGTCAAATCTTTAGCATAATCTGTCATTTCAAAATCAAAAAATAATTCCCCGACAAATTTTTACCTGAAAATTTAAATTTGTCGATAAAATATTAGCCAATAGCCACGCTGTATGTATTTTGAAATATAAGTCAACAAGTTGACATCAGCAAATGAGATTCAGGCATTCAGTTATGTTACATGTACATTATACAATAGGCCCAGAGAGATAACATAGGGTAAATGTACACAGGTTCATGCATCAATAGTCACGCTTATCTTCGATGTTGTTGACAAACAATTCAGACGGACCTAAACCTCGATGACTAGTCGTTGATTTCGCGTAAACCATAAGATTGCTTGTGGTTTATAACTTGAAGTTTCATCGAAGTTTCCTTGTCAACGATCGCATTCAGACGGTCATAAACCACAAGTTAATCATCGATGACTAATTCTTCGATGATATCAACGGCTAGTCAACGATCGTCTGAACAAGGCTAATGATGCTGTCAGATATGATGAAATGAGTGCACAGCCTTCCTTATTTAGTTGAAGATATATGATTATTCACAGTTTCTCTTGGATAGCGGTATTTAAGAATCATAGTTATGTGATCAGATTCTGTTGAGGGGGACGTTTCTTAGAAAGTATTTGTACAGCCTACAGGGGTGCTCAAAGTAGGCTTCAGAATTTGGACCCATCTCTATACCATAAATTGGGTGCATTTTGGGCAAAATTTTCCAAAATACACCTAATTTTGCAAATTGGGCGCATTAGGTCTGTGATGAAAACCTACCCATCAGTATATCAAAAATTACGAAAATGCACCCCAAAAAACTTAAGCACCCCCGACACGTATACCATTTGCCAGTAAGAACCCTCCACCTCTCCCCCCCCCCCACTGGGCTGTTGAGAACAACATAAATGCATGCTGAAAATGTCACTTAATTCTGACCATTCACTTTCAAGTAACAAGATTTACAGTATTTCAAAAATCAATATAGACTACAGTGTTGAATTAGAAAATGACACAGCAAGCACATTTGCAAAAATGGTTTTGGGATTTGTAATACAGGGTGTATCAAAATGATTAGCACTCAGAATAAATAAATGTATAAAAATACTTCCCATTCATATTGAAACTTGGCATTACCTGAGTTGGTAGTACATTTCTTTGTCTTTAATTTGCAAAAAGAATGAGAGCATTTTGTTATTTCGTTGCCAAGAACGGGATGAATCTGTAAAAGCACCAGTTTTGAAAACTCGCAACGGATTTGATTTGTTACCTTTCCATTTAAATGAAGATGGATTTGATTTGTTGCCTTTCCAATTAAATGAAGACATAAATCTATAACTCCGTCTGCAAGAGATTTTAATTTATATTTTCTACCTTAAAATATAATTTAACTTTCAAAATTGCCAAAATCTAATGTTGAAAGCTCTGTTTGACTTTTCATTCCATGAAGAAAGAACTTAATGATTATCTTTTAAATTAAAATACTACCTGTCTTTATTTAAGTAAAGATGTCTCTTTATAATTTTCTTTCACAAAATAAGTTCAAGGCAGTTAATAATATGTATAGATGCTTAACCTATTAAAATAATTATAGATATCTATTTGCAATAATTCTGTGTGATGCCTATTGCATGCTTCTGATTATCATTCAACAAGAACTTTCTGATGTTTCAAATTGGCAAATCGCGCACTTATACGGAACTCGATTCAATTTGAAAATTGCCTAGCAGAAAACACTACACAACATTCATTCTACCCGTTTTTCCTTATAATTTGTGGCATTTGATGCCATAGGAGAAACAATTTTACTTCAAATGTCTTGGGCTGTTCCACTTGACTAATCACATGTAAACACTTACAATTTGGATATCTTGCTTTTTCATAAGCTATTTACTACCCGTGGCGAGTTTGTAAAAAGATATCATTTCTTCTAACTGACGTAAACTCCGATTGCGTGCATCAATTTTCAAAATTCTTTTTTTGAATGGAAGCTATTGAATTGGTCATTATATATCCGTGAAAACAATTTTGCTAGCATTTATAGATTTTGTGTAAAAAAATCACAAAGTTGAGTACTAATCATTTTGATACACCCTGTATATACCAAGTTAAGAAAGGATTCTATCAACTAAAAAAATCAATTTAATAAAGATGACCTTGAGGATGAAAAGCGGTTTGTGAATTACCCCTTTTAAATTTATTCTGAAAGAACAATTTTCTCTGAGATTACTAGTATTTGAATTTGAAAGCTGTCTTCAGTAGACAGCATTTTGAACACAACTTTAATACAAACAGCCAGCAAAAAGCCTGTTGAACAAGGATTATGAAAATTGATTTTGGCATCAAGCCAATTTCTCTAATGTTGGGATATTTTTTGATATTTATATTTTGCCAATTTAAAACCCATACACATGCAATTATGATTGACAGTCCATAAGCTTATTTGTTTACATGCAGGATTTGGTGTTTATATTTCATGTTTTTCTTAGGGCACATGAAAAATCGTTTAAGTGAACCAGAACAAATGTATAATTTTATTAAACTCACTTCATCATTTCCTGGCACCAGCAATCCTAATTTTTAATAATAATAATAATAATTGGATTTTTATAGCGCTTTTTAACTATATATGTATGCAAAGCGCTGTCGCCAATTATCATTACGCTGCCGTCAGGAAACCGTCACAATCATTTCGCATTAACTGGTTGTCGCTGGCCAGGCGCGCATCCTATCTGCACTTAGATTGTAATGTTCCCCATAACAGCTACCCAATAACGCTCGGGTCGACGAAGCAATGAGGAATAAATGCCTTGCCCAAGGACATAACTTGTTAACCGTAGCGGGGCTCGATCTCGCTCCTGCGCTATTCCACTAGACCACACGAACTTTACGAATTTTTACTATTTATTTTATTCATCAAGTTTGCACATGGTATTCTTGCTTTCACTGGGCATGAGAGTGTTAAATCTTGTTCAACTAGGGGTACAGTAAATAAGATCATACAAGACATTGATACGCCAATAAGGCCCTTTTCAGAGGGCTGTTGGACGAGGGTTGGTAAATACTTATGTTTAAGTGACACCTCCAGGAATACAGTAAACTGTGTCGCACCATCTTGTACCACTTCCTACGCATGTTACACGATTAAGGCTCTATTTAAAATGCTTTAAATGTATTTGTTTTTACCAAAAGCAACAGGAACAAAAACAAGTGCAACCTCCTATCCTTGCACATTTCTTAACTTAAAATAGAGTAATCAAGTTGTCATACATCGCATGAATGAGAATTGGCTATCATAAATTGTGTCGTACCATTCCTCGCTTATGTTACATAATTAAGGCACTGTAAATGCAATTTGCAGCCTCTTTATTTATCTAAATTATCCAAATTAAGTTTATGAAAAACATTTTGTAATTATAACATTAAAATGAATATATAAGTATGAGTTACCCGGGATGAGTTGGGGGAAAAATCGTTTAAATGATACATTACTACATTTTACAAATTTTAAGAACCCATTAAAATTTGTATCTTGAAATTAAATTTAAATTAAAATATGAAATGTTCACAAAACACAGCATGTACTATGTGCGTATCCTGCGTATCATAATCATATTAGTATACGGGGATAAAGGTCCTCAGTCGTTTCTTTTAAAGAATATTATGTAATTTCAAAAAGAAATATACACAGTTGAATGTGTTTTTGTAGGGAGTTAGCTGCAGATAATTTGAAATGGCTACATGTTGTAAAGAGATTTTGATATATCAATGTTCTCTGCTGAACATCTCATGGTTAAATGTTATTACAGCAACTCATGCAAATAAAATTGGCATTAAGTATCGCATCCATACATGCCCTAATGCTGTTAGTGTATATATTTACTCATCATAGCTAAAGTGTATAGGCCGGGTGCTCACGATTAATGCTTACTGAGAAACAAATTAAGTGAAATAAATGCATTTTTAAAGTTGCAATTAACGATCCTGTTGAAATTAAAATAAGACCTTTTTGTAGCATTAAAGGTGTAGGATCTGATCACATTCTCATCCCCCAGGGTTCAAATGGAGCTGAGTATATTTTTAAATGTCAAATTACAGCTCAAATTTTCTGATTATTATATTAATCTAAAATTTCACATATTCTGTATAGTTTTGGAGATATTAAAAACGTAAAATTAATTGGTATACCTATTTTCCATTTCTTATGTATTTAAACCAAAGTATTCTGTTTAAACAGCCTCATCCCCAGAGCTGCATACCTTTCGTTTGCCTCTGAAGAGTAAACAAGAAGGAACCTAAGGATTAAACCTCACAAAATGCATTTCAGAGGCCAAGATCCATTAGGGACCGTTCACAAACATTTGTAGGGGGGGGGGGGCTGAT
>JXSR01S035706.1:0-10004 GCA_000969725.1 Ophiothrix spiculata
CACCAAAAATTATAATTTTGTCTTGCATGTTGATTTTGGGTATAAGACTATTATATTCTCTTACAGTGTGTATTGATACAATAAGTCATAGAAGAGGTTAAGTTTCTTTTGTAGAATATTTCTTTTACTTCTTATCTAGATATTTTGATATATAGGGATTGAATTTGACAATGAACCTTTGCACGATTTCATTATAACTGCTGATACTACTAATGATGTAAAAGATCCTGAAATGTCTGGACAAAAGTAATGGGGATGATGCTGAACTTGTGCTGAACCCTTTAAGGGGGAACTAATTCCAATAATGCTGAACCTGTGCTGAACTGGGGGAACTACTGCCAATAATCTTTCTAGCACAAAATTGAGATTTTATTGGGAGAAAGTGATGTTTTTTTCCTTTCATTTGCTTCAAATTTGATCAAAATCGGACATTCCTTTGCAAAGTAACTTTTACATCCTTTTATTACAAAATTCAAATGTGTTTATCTCAAAATGCAATTTTGCAGGCTTTAAAATCCCCCGCCAAATTTTAGCACTTTAAACAATGTCCTATAGTCATGAAATTTGGCACAAAGTAAGATCTTGTCAAGTTCTGTGATCCTATGGAGCCATTTAGTGATAAATGATATATATTATATACTTTCTGAAATATTGACTTTTCAAATTCTCACCAGCAGCGAAATTTGAATTTTCACTTTGTTTGGTTGCCATTGCAATGCGGACGGTCACAAATAAAAATCCTTCCATAGGATCACAGATCTTTGTCTATATACAAAATATACACTGATTATTCACAAACATGTGTATTTGTGCATAATAAAAGGATGTCACTTGCACACTGTAGATTTAAAGGAGGCTAATTTTCACCCTGTACCTGAAAACCCCAAGTATTTTGTGATAAAAACCTGTTAAAAATTTGAACCCTACACAATTTGTGAGAAATGGTTCAAATGTCTAGATTTCATAATAATTAGGTAAAAATTTGGGTGCAGATTACATTTTTTAACTTTAGTAAACTGACGGGGAACTTCAGAATCAGGTTGAGTCCTGAATTTGTAATAAAGATTAGTGGTGTTAATGGTTACCTTTCTGTTGTCGTCTTTTTCTTTCAGAAATATGATGACATTTTTCCTGTTTGCAGCGAGGGCATTTATATCGGGCTGTTTCCAGGCTGCATATGTATACACACCAGAGGTGAGGTCAAAGTTCATAGGTCAAATACACAAAATTTGAGTTACGCTTTGTTCTGCAATATAACGGCTGTAAAGCTTGTAAATTTATGATTTTTGTACAAATTTGAAAATAATAACGCTGACAAACCCCTTGATTTTCAGTAATATTTACATTGCTGCAAACCCCAAAATGTTGCACCTAGTAATTTTTTCGCCTAGCTTATATTTGAATCACTTCGCATGTTTTAATTTCCGCGCTCGTGGTTATTTTTTACGTACGGCTGTTTTTTACATACCATTTTTTGCGCTACATTTAATATTTGCGCAAAGTGAACTGGGCGTGAAAGGCGTGAAAATAAATGTAGCGCGAACTGTATTTTTTCCAAAAACTGAAAGTAAAACATGGATGTTTGGTTGCACAGTTACATCCAAATTGGTAAAAGACATTAGGCTAAAACTTGCCTCAAATTTTTGTACCAAGTAAAACTTGGATGGAGAGAAGACACTTCAAAAGTATGAATTCCTGATGAAATTAGAAAATCAACCTTGATGCAAATTTTAACTGTACTCGGCTTAATCGGTATCAAGTAATATACCATGACAACCTTAATTTACCTGAATATGATGGGTCACATATAATGAATATTTCTTCTATTTTTTCAGGTTTATCCAACAGCAACCAGGGCATTAGGGATGGACTGTTGCAGTGGTGTGGCTCGTGTAGGTGCAATAATTACTCCATTTGTTGCCCAGGTAAGTATTAGCATTTATAGCTTTAAGTCTTTAAGAGATGCATTTCCTATATATATAAGGGTAATTGTTGTATGTTGCATTTATTTAAAAAACAGTAAATAAAGTATAGTACTAAAGTTTGCATATTTTCAACTTATAATATTTTATCAGGCTTATATTGTTTCTAAATTTCGTATTTTCAAGAAAATTTAGTCTCTTAATGGAAGTAGTGGGGCAAGTAGAAAAGTCAAACTTAAGTTGTAAATATTAAGACTTCGAAATGTATATATTTTTGTCTTTTCTGGGTTTGTTGTGCGTTATTATAAGGGTAATCCAATTGATTTTTAAGCCTCTCCAGAGATGTAAATTGTAAAACACTACCAGTGTTTAAGAAATTTATATGTCTCTCGTAAAGATTGACTTTAGCAATTAAAGTAATACTATAAGATTTTGATCAAAAATTGTTTAGAGTAAAAGACAGCATAAAATGGAGGAATGTGACTATCTAAAAGCGTTTTCAAGTGTATTTTGTGAAAAAATTGTTTTGCCACCAAAAATGGATAAAAAGCACATGTATGCTTTCCTATACTAATACACGTGGAATTAAATTTGGGAATTCACCAAATGGCCATAACAGAAAAAGTAAGCATCTTTGAGCCAAATCGTTTGGAGGGTATTCATATCTACCAAAAACAAACCCAATAAGCCCAAAAAAATCAAAAGTCATTGGTTACAGGGGGTGCTTCATTTTTAACACTTTATAGTATTGCTTTATCATGTAGAATTATATCTTGATGATTATCATATATAAAATATAATGCAATAGCCTATCTATACACAAATTTGCTTCCAAGTATTTAAGGAAAACATAACCTTACCCAAGTTTTTATGAAATTACTAATCTGCACGGAAATAGTTATTCTAGGTCAATGTGAATATTTCCACTTATATGCATGAACAGATGAGCACGCACAATTAGGGCTTATTTACATTAAAGAGTCAAGAAACTGAAAATTTATCTCGTAATTTACAACACATTTCATATACTGAAAAACAAACGACACAGAACAAAGAATTGTATATAATACAACATTTTGCTCTACTGTTTAATATCATCAATACCAAACAAAATGATGCAATGTTCAGTGTAATCACACGTGTCATGTGACCCACATGTTGTAACATGACACGTCATGAGACCGATACGTCATATGACAGATGTTATCATTCTTCATCAAAACAGGTGTGGCCTATTTGTGATATGGTAATAATTTCATCAAAACCCAATTTTGCTGACACTGATATAATGGTGATGGAGGAGTGGGGGTGTTTGTGTCTATACTTGTACCATTATTTGAAAAGCACATTTTATTGGGGGAGGGGGTTATTTAAATCTAACTTTTATCATCGGGAGTACGAATCTTATGTGATTTTCAGCACCTCAAATTTACCATTTTTTAACCCTATGACATTATTTTGTTTAAAACTTCTCTCTCTTTTTTCTTTTTCTGTTTTATTTCTTAATATGTTTTTTTTTATTTTGAAAGGAAATCCTATAAATGTTAATTATAACCTTAGCGCAATGTTTTCATTATCTCTTTGACTTATCTCTGGAAAATTAGGTGGTAGGGGGTTATAGATATGAAGTTATTATCATTATGAAAAATAATGATGCTGAGTAATTAATCTCCAAAACATGAAAAGTAAAATGTACTAAGGCATCAGACTTTTAAACATCAACCACATTTTTACCCGAGATGAAACTTACCTCAATTTTTACTACTTTGTATAACAGGTTTTGCTGGGATACTCAGCCCATATAGCCATCGGAACATATGCAGTAATATCCATCATAGCCACAGGAGCATGTATGCTACTGCCAGTAGAAACCAAAGGAAGAGAGATGACGGTACGTATCTACTTAGCTATAATCAGCTGGCATAGGTTATTAAGCAAATCCCCACCTAATGCCTGTGGCATGAGTAGAAAGCTCCCTTAGTCATAGTGAGGTATAATAAAGCAAATACCAAAGCTTGGGTAAGGGGCATCCATGCTTGTGTTTACAGATTATATTAAAAGTTTATATTCAATTGTTCCAACAATTAGAGCAACAAATCATCAATGAAATAATATACAAATACTCCATTGTTATATGGAGGTGAAGTAGTGAAATCTAACTAACCCGAGGTGACTATTATCCTGAGGCTGCAGACCGAGGGATAATAGTCTCATAGCAAGTACCGAGGGTTAGATGAAAGAAAGAAAGAATTCTTTAGGCTAATAGCCAAGGATAACCCAAGAAAGCCTCTAATGAAGCTTATTTCCATTGGGGTCCTAGATCTTTCTTAATATTCAATTTAGTACAGGAGGAAAACCGGAGGACCCGGAGAAAAACCTGCGGAAGCGAGCATGGACTGAAAACCAAATGCACATAAGGCGCCGGGCGCGGGACTCGAACCCGTGACCTCATTGGTGCAAAGCGAGGGACATACCGCTACACTAACCCGCTTCCCCAGATAGATGCACTGCTTCACCAATATAACCATGTAGTATTTGTATATTATTTCATTGGTGCTTTATTGCTCCAATTGTTGGAACAATTGAATATAAACTTTTAATATAATCTGTAAACAAAAGCATGGATGCCCCTTACCCAAGCTTTGGTATTTGCTTTATTATACCTAACTATGACTCTGGGGATAGGGTTGTAGGGAAAGTAGTAAAAACTACCACTTAGAATTTTTTTTCTTCATTTTTATTGGTCATAATAGAAAACAGAAAATCACCTTACTTTAATTTCCATCATGTGCCAATTGCAAAGTCAGTAGGTGGTATACGTGAGCCTCTGTATAACACATAAAGGATCTTTATTATCAATTATTGTTTGCAGTGAATTTGCGGTGGTTTTACTGAACATTTGTAGCACAACCTGATTTATTATAACATGTAATTATGCCATATTTATACACTGTGTCACTTGCTAAATTTGTGTTATGGTTCATGTTGCACTTCTAGTGCATATTACACACACTTTATCATTGGTGTGGCATGTTACACTTGCATTAGTTTATATGACTGTATATGTCATGATAGACCCTCCCTATTTTGAATAATGTGTGCCACACATTATTTATGACACGTCACACATCTTCCTTATTTGGAATAATGGGTTAAGCATCTCATATTTGAATGACACATGTCACACACCTTATTTGGAATTATGGATGTCAAACATCCTCCTTTTGTGTGTCATCATCCCATACTTGTGATGATACATGTCACACACCCTCCCTATTTGGAATAAGGGTGTGTCACCATCCTATATTTGTCATGACACATGTCACACATCTTCCTTACTTTGAATAATGTGTGTCAACATCCCATATTTGTGATGACACATGTCACACACTCTCCCTATTTGGAATAAGGGTGTGTCACCATCCTATATTTGTCATGACACATGTCACACACCCTCCCTATTTGGAAAAGGGGTGTGTCACCATCCTATATTTGTCATGACACATGTCACACACCTTCCTTTGAATAATCGGTGTTATACATCCCATATTTGTGATGACACATGCCACACACCCTCCCTATATGGAGTAATGCGTGTCACCATCTCATATTTGTGATGACATAAGCCACACACCTTCCTTATTTGGAATAATGAGTGTGACCATCCAATATGTGTGATAACACATGTCACACACCATCCCTATTTGGAAGAAGGGTGTGTCACCATCCTATATTTGTCATGACACATGTCACACACCTTCCTTACTTTGAATAATCGGTGTTACACATCCCACATTAGTGATGACACATGCCACACACCCTCCCTATATGGAGTAATGCGTGTCACCATCTCATATTTGTGATGACATAAGCCACACACCTTCCTTATTTGGAATAATGCGTGTCACCATCCCATAGTTGTGATGACACATACCACACACCACCCTATTTGGAATAATGTGTGTGACCATCCCATATGTGTGATAACACATGTCACACACCATCCCTATTTGGATTAAGGGTGTGTCACCATCCTATATTTGTCATGACACATGTCACACACCTTCCTTACTTTGAATAATCGGTGTTGCACATCCCATATTTGTGATGGTATATGTTATACACCTTCTTATTTAGAATAATGCGTGTCACCATCTCATATTTGTGATGGCATATGTCACATGCCCTCATTTGGAATAATGTGTGTCACACGTCCCATAGTTGCGATGACACATGCCACACTCGCTCCCTATTTGGAATAATTTGTGTCACCATACCATATTTGTGATGGCATATATATGTCACCCACCCTCCTTATTTGGAATAATGGGTGCCACACATTCCATAATTGCAATGAAACCTGTCACACACCCTCCTTATTTGGAAAAATTAGTGTTACACATCCCATATTTGCAATGACATGTCACACACCCTCCCTATTTGTAAAAATGGGTGTCACACATCCCATATTTGCAATGACACATGTCACCCCCCCCCCTTATTTGGAATAATGTGTCGTGCACCAGTGGCGTGCCCAGGATTTTTTGAGTGGGGGGGCACAACCATCAGTTTCCCCCGAATGACCAATAGCGGCAGAAGTGTAAAATGTGATATTTTTAGATTTTTTTTCATAATGCGCGCGTAGCGCGTGAAAATTTTTTCAATTAACGTAAAACACGGCAAATTTTGACTGAATATTGACAGAATAACAGAAATTTCGCGCGAAGCGCGCAAAATTTTTGCTTTTTCATACTTAAATTATCAAAAACAAAGGGAAATTCAAGGTATTTTCTTCTCTTTCCCTTTGATTTTTTTCTCTCCTCTCCTCAAGATGCCCGAATGGGCCGTTTCGCCCGACTGACTCATCAAACTGGGGGGGCACGTGCCCCCCCGGCCCCCCCTTTGGGCACGCCACTGTCGTGCACCCTGTCATTAAGATGATTATTTATGTAACATTTGCACCCTCTGTGTTATAGAAATAGTATATATATGTAATATGTGGCCTATTTTGTGATAGTAGCATGCTTAGTAGTGTGTTTTATTCGTAGTTCTGTTTGCATGATTGTGAATTAGCATAACAGTCTTAACAGTTTAGATCAAACCTTCGACCTACCATTATGAGATATATAAGCTTAAGTAGATAGTGCCATTAGAAAATATTATTGACGTAGCAATTCAACATAGAGAAAAAATTAGCAATACAAGTGCTCTCTGATATAGCATAAATACCACTCAAAATATTGTATGCCCGTCTGTAATAACAAAACAAAACAAGCAAACAAGAACTTGTGTTTTCTTTTGTATTCAAATGTCATTGTAAAAATGTGAATTGTAATATTTTGTTCTGCAGGAGACAATTGGTGAAAAACAAAGGTAGCACATTTTCTTAGATATATTGGATTATTCATAAAGTTTTGCATTAAAATAACTCATGGCCTTTAATCAACTTTTTTCATGTTATGTAAGAAAGAAGCTTGATTGTGCTCTAAGTATCATTTCAATTCCTGCAGCAACCTCTGAGCCAGGCAGTTATTTCCTAATAGAATTTCAATTATACTCGGGGTTCAAACTCATAATCTGTGGCACTCTTTGTGAGCTATCGCCTTATACAGATTTAGCTTACAGATTGGTATTATTATAGTGTTTGTACCATATATCAGATCATAAAATAGAAAATGGCAGAGTGTTATTTTATTGTAAATAGACCTCAACAAAGGGCAGCACTTTGTTTTCATTGATGTCCATATTTTATTTGAGATGTACTTATCCTGTTCAGAGAAAGAAATTATGATTGAAGGTTATCTGATGCCTGGCACCAAAATTATCATCATTTCCATAGGTGGTGCTTGCAAAGACAGATATGTGAAAACACCCAACTCCATGGTTTATTTTCAAAAATCAAAACAGTATAGAGTGGTTGAGTGCAAAACTTTTTGAATGCTAACATATTTTGCATACTAACACTAATTGCAGCAAATCCAATATCTGCACCTGTATTTTAATTGAAGTAACAACCTACTTATGTTACTTATTTTGAGTTTTTAGGACATGTTAGTGACGGTTACACGACCAGGTACACACAAAATATTTACTGAGTCAGGTGACTCAGATACGTGAGTCTTTTATTTGTCTCTGTAGTGATGCACTTTATGTGCTAACTGAGTCACTGTAGTGAGTCATGTGACTCAGATGTGACGAGTCAAATGACTCCGATCAAGTTACCTTAATGAGTCATCAGTTTTGTCTTTGTAGTGACGCACGTGCTTGTGTAAAATGAGTCAAAAGACTATGAGGGCATTTGACTCACTTATTACTGACTTATTCGAAGGAGGTCCTCTTTGTGCACAAGCATGGAGGATGATATCCGAAAGGTGTTGGTGACTGTAGACACAATATTGCCCATCATCAATATAGTAGACCCTAATTCCGAGTCAATTCCGAGTTCCAGAGGTTAAGCTTAGGCTAAGCTTACTGTAGTAAAACAACAATGGTCTAAAATCACTGCTTAATGTAGTAATTTATACTTGCTGTAAGCTCCAGAAGTTCCACATTACCATTGATTACTTCTGACAGTGTTAAATGCCAAAGAAGTACTCACAGAAATGACAATTTTGTGTCATCAACCACCAACAAACGCTTTCGTCACCGACCATGCATGTTCAAGAAAATGGCCGACCACAGCCTCGTTTTCAAATTTCGTATTTGACTCAGTAATTTATGTTACTGAGTCAAAAGTCGCTATTGACTCACAATTCTCCAACAAGTGAGTCAATAGGGTATCATAATACTGAGTCACTTGATATTTGACTCACTATCGGAGTATCTGTGAGTCAATTATGATGCACGTAGTGTCATAACTGAGTCAATTTGTACATGACTCACATAAAATAAGGCAAAACGAGTCAATTGACTCAGTAAATATTTTCTGTGTAGAGATCTATGAAATATGTAACATAGATATTGCAACAGTTATAACATGCAGGTTAATAAACCATGCATGTGGCAAAACCTTCATGCTACTTCCGTGTATGTTCCCTGGGCTATGTTCCCAGCTAGCCAAATAATGTTTTTTGAACGTTAAAAACGGTTTTATTTATGGTCAGAAAACGTTTCCAAAAAAAGTTTCAAAAACGTGAAAGTGTGGAGTTTTTCCCCGCTTAATAACATTTAAACATAACGTAACAAAACTGTTTTAAAAATGTTTCATTTACAATAGAAAAACTATTCAGGCCCATGCGTTAAGAATGGTTTTTCTCTTTTTTTTAACGTTTCTAAAACATTTTTTTTTATTTTAAAGTTATATTTTTACCAATTCAAAACGTTTCAAAACTGTTCCAAAAACGTTTGATAAAAACAAAACGAGTGTAACCAATTAAGAACCTTTCCAAAACGTTTCAGACACGTTTTGTGTTTGCTGGGTTCCCACCTTAATCAAAATATGTAACATGTAGTTTGCGACATGGTCCGGGTTTCCCAGATCGTATTAGTAATTACATAACTGTACATAATAGCTTATATTTGCAAAGCTTATAGTGCCCATGTATTAAATGAATATGACGATAGAACTAATGCATATTATTTTCAACATGCTGTATTAATATGATAAATTATCGTCATTTTGGTTAGAAATGATGGTTAAAAATATTGCCATTGACAATAACCTATTACTTTAATAGTATATTCCTGAGATCACGTGTTGACATTTGTCAATGCAGCTATAGTAAAAAAAAAGATATCAAGCATATACGGAAAAGGCACATTTTAGAGAGAATTATACAAAGCACTGCCATTTAACATTGCTATCAAGAAAATATAATGATTAACATATCTATCAGGTGTAATTTTTCCAGCAATATCTCTTTTCTATGCATCCAGGGATAGTTCTCTCTATTCATGGCTGCTATTCTGCTTCCCATGCAAAACTACTACTTTGTGATATTGTTTGTATTGGATTCAAAATGGTAAAGATTAATTGTCTTGCCCAAAGATATCACTTATTTAAGCATAATATCATAATTAAGACCTGTGATAAAATGACTTCATATCATGTTAATATCAGACTGTGCTTCAGACTAAGCTTAG
>JXSR01S035712.1:0-10822 GCA_000969725.1 Ophiothrix spiculata
TTGTAGTAAACATGTTTATCATTAAAATCATCTTGTGCACAACAGATTGGCCACTCACATATCATGTCTGACTTATGATACTGCTTTATGCAATAAAATTTTATAATAATAAATTACATTTTCAGGGGCCTGTAACAGTTATAAGTAATGTAATTTAGTCAAATTATGTAATATTTTATAGTCAAACTGAATCTCCAAACAGAGGGTCAGTGACATCTCCTATGTGGCGGCGTGATCAGCATCGATGGTTTATACGGATTAATTAATGACACATACGAGAAAATAAATGCAGTAGCTTAGTTCAAATGTTCTGTCCGCTATCTCATTAAAGGACAAAGGATTTTGTTAACTAAATCGTAAATGACAATAGAAGTATCGAATTAATTTAACCAACCAAAAGAGGCCTGTCAATCAAAGTATAGGATAGGCTATTGTCTTTGACGAAAAGCATAACGCCTAGAGAAGTTTAGTTGTGCTTTATTTCGTGTAAACACAAAAGGACTGTCAAGGATTGCAATTTCTCAAGTGGGCATTATCTATACTTATTGACTCCAGTGAATAGAATTAGTAATGGGTTAACAAAATATTTTACTACGGATTACAAAATGCATTGTTATGCACGGACAGAACATTTGAACTGGCCTACTGTATTCAAATTCGTGTAGATTAATGACAAATAAAGAATGACAATTGAAATCTGGTTTGATCTAAACGTGCATCAACAAATGAAACGTGTCATTAATGTCAAGAAACATTTCCATGATATGATGTGTGTAAATATAGATGTTAGGATTGTAAGATTGAGAAATTTTAAGATATTATGTACTTTCGATTGACAACGGGACAAATTGTCTACGTCAACGTTATGTATTTTGCTTTCCCGGGGACCGCTCACATAATTGGTACTTATGCTCGTATGGGCACGTCCAGAATGCAACCCTAAATGGCATTTACTTTTTTGACACCAATTACACCCCTAAATGGGGTAAGGTGATGTAAATCGCACACACAATGTTTCAAAAGCGTAATATTTTAATAGTCTTTTTCTCACAAATTAGGTATTAAAAAGCACAATGTTTCCCTTTATTTACATGATACTTTTTTATACTTGTTGTTATGTGTGTTTATGCAAAACATGTTAAGCAGGATACTCAGCTGAGCAACACTGTGTGAAAAGTGATATATAGCGGCGAAGGTAGCTGTTTTTCACAACCTAAATGGCGTAAATTATGCTGAAAACTATCCATTTTTCGAAAAGCGGCAAAATCATACCCTTTTACGCCGTTTGTATGATGAACAATGGTACCAATGGTCATCCAATATGGTTCCCAGGTTTTCTTATCTTTAGAATAAAATCTATCAAGTTATCAAACATGTAGGTACGAATGGCATAAGTTGGTACGAATGGCATATATTATTCTACCAATGCAGCCTGCTGGTCATGATCAACATGATTTAGGTTAAGAAAAATAATAACATGTAGTCTTAATTTAATGATTTATAAAATTGATTTTCATATTTTCGTCAATAATATTACACTAATGTACCGTCCTCTTTTCCTTTTATAAAGTTTGTGCCTCTGGCTCTGATTAATTCCTCGGATGATAAAAACATATTTTAACCATTCTGTATTCTGCTAGACCCTGTGACTTACATTTGCAATACATACAATGGCTCGGTTCTGATGGATTGCTATTCTTACACAAATGACATCTGGCACAAAAGCAAAATGTCAAGCATGTGTTTAACACCAAAAAATGCCGTGTTTTGTGCGAAAACTCTTTTCATCTGCTTACCACGACCCATCTGTAAGTATACAATACCCCTAAGCGTAAATCGGATTGAAAATCAAGTCTCCTATAACTATTCCTTACATAGGTATACATAGGCGGCGGAAGCGGGGGGACAGGTGGGGCATGTCCTAAATTTTACAAGGGGGTGACGGACCCCCTTAAAAATAAAGAAGAAAGAAAGAAAAGCAAAGGAAAATTAAATTATCCCTTTGTTTTTAATAATTTAAATGTGAAAAATAGTAAAAATTTGCTATTTTTGGGCAAATTTTTAGATTTTTTAACAATTTGTCCACTGTGCCATGTATGTTCCTAAAATAAAAGGCAAGTTATTTTCACGTTTGAAATACACATTACCACAATTATGCCTAACCCATAGATCGAAAATATGAATTAAGCAGGTGCTTTCTTTGATTCATTAATGGATCAAAGATCTATTTATTGTTGTCACAAATCTGTTGCTGATGTTTGATTATGTTATACACAACACAGTATTTTTTTTAATTAAACACGTTGTAGCTTGTACATGTATAATGTATGTAGAGTAACTCTTATCAATAACTCTGAACTTTCAGTCAGACTTTTTAAAAGAAACTGTGCATATAATATGTAAACATTTCTATTTTTGTCTTGATGAACAATCTAAGTACAACTTCTACATAACAACTTAAGTGATCTAGGACAAATTTACATCAAAGAGGAGAAACCTGTTATTGGATTTGTATTGTCCACTTAAAGATAAAAGAATGAATGAAAGAAAAAAACAAGCTGAAAGGATGCAACCAATACTTTTATTTAATCTTCTTCTATTTCTACCCCTTCATACGTATGATAGGTTTACAAATTCAACGATATGAAGTTACCTTGTATACGTAGCATTGAAAAGCAATTTAATACAGTAACCAGAGATTCTAACATGACAATCTAGTTACAAACTAATCTAGGAATCGACACTTTGCACCTCCTACTCAAGGCGACCTAATTTAAATGAAATGATACAATGTGCAAAGTCTACTGAGAATACTCGTAAACTATGTCGATTTTCTTACCCGGTGTAAATATTGATACTGATCTTTAAATCGAAGGGTTTTGCTACCCATTGGTTGTACAGTATCATATTTGAAAAGGTCATTATATTCGAAATATGTATGTAAAATTATGGGTAAAATCAGGTTGGACCTAGGGATATGCGCAAATTGTCTGTTCCCTAGCCGCATAACCTAAATAGTGAATTCAAGCAAACACTATCAAACAAATAAAAACAAACAAGAAATGACGACTTACTTAAATGGTTATAACTGGTCCATTTTTTTTTTGTGTGTGTGAAAGATTTGTACATTTTGATGAAAAGAAAATAAACATTATATTGGTACAAGTACAGGGCTGTTTTATTATCTATTCTTATTTAATATTTTTCCAACAAACACTTACATAAATAAGGGACGCCTCCCCACACACCTGATAAAAGGATGAGGGGATGTAGATTTGTTCAAATGCAAGCGAAATATGCACGGAGATGCACAGGGATATGATTTATATAAAAAAGAAGAAGTTGCAGTGTATGTATTTATATATTAATGTATTAGGGAATTGAGAGACAGAATTAGCAAAGGAGAGGTATTGAATTTAAACGTGAATAACGTGTCCTTTGTATCTTATATGAAGTACTGTTATGACATGAAATGAAATATTTACTACCGATCGGTAGTAAATATGAAACTCACATTAGCCCACATGTTTTCACTGAAATATTTTATTTTACTGACATTAGAGCATGCACTCAGAAATGTGGGAGAGAAAGCTTTTGTTTTGTAATCTGAATAAAAATAATTGGGAAAACTTAATAGATTGAGAAAACAGTCACGTACTGTCTGGTAACAATTAGACATGGACGTGATCGGATGGAGCGGCGGGTGTAGGTTTGTATAATTGAAATAATGCATGGAGATGTACAGGGATATAATTTAGAATTTCTTAGAAATAAAAATATCTGGTACAATGTTGTCATTAATATTTGCAGTGTATTTATATATAAATATTAAATGGGCATTGGACAAAATTTTAAATTTTATTTCAGGATGATTTACACTTCAGATAGCAGTCAATCACCAGATATCGGAAAAATGATGATCAAAACCTCCAGAGATGTCAAAAACATGAATTTTATTTTGTTTGTTGATTTTGGGTATGAGGCTATTCTGTTAACGCATTTACTGATGCTATAAATGCATAGATGCTCACGAAAGAGACCAAAATTTGTTTGTAAAACATTCCTTTTACATCATAGATTGCAGATAAATCAAAAGAAATTTTGAGTTTACATTTGGTCTACTAAAAATGCTATTTTTAAAAATTCAACTACAGAGGGCAGTAGTTATCGTTGTCGACAACAATAATTAAAAATAAAAGAATATCTTAATATTTTGATACATAGTGTTTGAATTTGACAATGAAACTTTGCAAAAATCTCAAAATGGATGGGGAAAAGTTTTGGGATGATGCTGAACTTGTCCAATGCCCCTTGAGACAGGAGTGGCAATGGAATGATATTGAGTTCAGAAATGAAACACTTCTTTTTTATTTTAGTCTTGTTTGTGTATTTGTGATGTTCAAATTCAATCTTTATGTTGTTAGTATTTTTTCACTTATCTGTAATCAAAGTCATTGCGTAGAGGGTTTGACTATCATCAGGCAATAATACTGACCTTCCAATCATTTCCTCGATAAGTCTGTTTTAAGTTTATTGCTGATGTATTATTTTAGAACATAGAGATTTCAAATTGTCAATGCGATCCTCAATCATAATACTAAATGAATCTCCTAAACTTCACCATATTCTGTATTACTAATGGGCTGCGGAACATGTGACCACAATGTTTCTCTATGAGCTACGATCATGAGCAAGTGTGGCAATGTGGTAATATATGTGATGACTCACACCGAAAAGGGGGGACTTTGCGACGATCTGAAGACTGAGATATCAGGCTTTGAAGTTAAGAAGTGGTTACATTTTCGTCTGGGGTAAATTTGAGATTTTGTGATATTATGAATCTCCAAAGTTTTAAAAATCTTCCTACCAAGCCGTTGTCTATAAAATTGCGAAAAAATATGATTTTATGACAATTTGCTAACACCGTGTCAATCTCCTTTTCGCAATTTTGTGATCGAAAGAAAAAACATCCTCGAAAACAGACCGTTTTCTCAGCTCAAGTACCCGTTGGTAAGGAGCTTTTGTGTATAGTTTTATAGTAATCAATAAAATTGATGCTTTCACAAACCCAAACTTTGAACCTGTTTTCTCCAATTACTATTTTTGAAAAATGATCAACACGCTCTTACTAAAATAGCCATATTTTCGGAACGGATTGTTGTATCGACATTTTTCAGGCACCAAATTACTTGTGAAATTCTAAGTTTTCACATGATGCCAAAAACTCAATTTTGTTGTCGCACCCAAAGTCCCCTCTTTCAGTGTGAGTCATCACATATGAGAATAAAATGACGTTACGAAAAAGCATGAAATTACCTATCAGTAAATCATGCATATTTCCATTTAAATAAGAATTAATATGCACATTTTGACATGTCTACTCTTTTTAAGATTCTTAAACTGATTAATGTATCGCGTGCATGATGATGCTAGAATTACTAAAACATTAGCAATTAAAATGAACAATTAAATCGCTTTTACCTATTAATTCGATTTTGTCAGTGCAAAATGTTCGCCCATGACACAAATTGCCTTGGGCACTTGCTTAAAGTGACTCGCGCCCTTGGCGTTCATATTAAGCGGCTCTTTGCTGTTAAACTTCATTAGTCGCAACATTATGTGTAAATACGTTTGCTAGAACTACTACAACTTTAGAATTGAAAATTAACAATGAAATCGCTTTTACCTGTTTACACAATCGCCTTCGGCACTTGCTGTAAGCGAATCTTGCGTATTAAGAGGTTATTTGCCGTTAATGTTCAATAGTCGGAACACCATGTGTAAATATGTTTGTAAAATATGAACATTAAAGACAATCTGATCAAGGCATGGCACGATAAAGGGAAGATACTGTATGTATCCCACCATGCAATGTGTCCTTTTTTATATATTTTGCAGGAGATTATGTAAGTAGTAAGTGATGAAATGCCCATAAATCATAAAATTCTCCTTCTTGCCTTAAGAAGCAATGAGTGATGGAATACACACGATATTTTCTCTTGGCACGATATATGATGGGCAACAATGCAATTAGATTTATTCATGATGTCTGTGAAACAAGTTTTTAGCACAAAGATCTAGTTCTATTCATAATTCAAAAAGGAATATCACCTTTATGCCTTGAAGCACATCGATACTGACAGGTTATAGCCATCCAATCATTCTGAACAACTGCTACGATTCACAGTAATACTTGAATTTCTTGTTGTTCAGTTTATATCTGCAACGTATGTATCAAGTATGTATAGTTACGTCAATTATCAACAGAAATAAACTGTTGCCTTTATGTAACTCAATATTACAAAGGACAACTTGATAATCTAAAAATATACATACATTTAGCATTAAGAGATCTTTAGAAAAGTTGTGAACGTTTTTTTATGTCACATTGAATGCCGCTGTACATTGCTCTTCTAAAGAAACATCCTATTGCAATTGTTGCGTATTGAAAACTTTAAACAATATACACACATACTTATTCCATACATTACAAGTACACCCTCGTTATCGTTATGCTGTAAGTATTAACACCTTTTCCGCTCTCAAAATATTCTTGATTTTGACAGATAAGGCATCAATTTTTGCATAGCACAGTTGCCGAGAGTTTTTTTTATTTCGTACAAGTATATGCACTATCATTCATATTATTCAATCTTCACTTCATTTCATACTAAATTGATGTTTCTTATCCATGCAAAATTAACATATTCCATCTCTGTGACTAAAAATGTATCAGAACACAGAGTTACAAATGAAGCAAATATGAGCATGCATAGTGCTCTAATATAATTCACAATTCTTAACAAACCAGAATTAAATTGGTCTCCATTGTATTATTCCCCTGTGACTAAAATGTTTAAGATCACGGAGTTACAACTTTCATTATAACAGACCTTAAAAGAATACAATATTTATTATACTTGTATACCTATAGGCAATTAGAATCATTCAATTTCCTTTCAAAATAAGGACCGAAAATTAAGAATCCTTATGCGCGAAATGCAAGATAAGGTACTCATCCTTATGTGCGAAATACAAGATAAGGTACTCATCCTTATGAGCAACATGCAAGATAAGGTACTCATCATCCTTATGCGCGAAGTGCAAGATAAGGTACTCATCCCTATGCGCGAACTGCAAGATAAGGTACTCATCCCTATGCGCGAATTGCAAGATAAGGTACTCGTCCTTACGAGCAGCATGCAAGATAAGGTACTCATCATCCTTTCGCGCGAAGTGCAAGATAATGTACTTATCCCTACGCACGAACTGCAAGATAAGGAACTCAAAACAACAATGTATGCAAGAAAAGGTAATAATAGCAAAGACATGTGTCAATAAATGTTCAACTAATGTCTAATGCCTACCTGGTATACACTTTTAAATCGATTCTCAAATCAATTGTTGTGATAATAGCAACAATACTGCTACATAGGGCAGGATTAGGGTGGGAAAATTTTCAATAGAGAGTGCACCCATCACATCTTACTCCTACAAAGGCAAACTGCCAAGTGACGAATTCAGCCCACTCTGCTGATAACACCCATAAGAAATCAATATTGATTGGTTAAATTTAACACAAAGAACTTGTTATTACCAATAACCGATCAAAACAAGTCCACAACAATGGGTTACTTTATTAGCGTGATCAAAAAAGTTTATCACAGGTGATAAACTAAAATATCCATTTTATTTCCCCGTCATGCAGATTTTGAAATTACGTACAACAATTGACCAAATAATCTGCCAAATAGAAGAAAGATTGCAAATGTAAACACATTAACATAGTAAGTAAAGCACAATAACTTTTTGCTAACGGAATCGTACATGAATCGGACGGCACATTTTCCACAACGATGCTGACGATGATTTGTGGTTCTTAAACCATTCAAGTCATCTGTTCCACAAGATGAAAAAAGCTAGCTTACTTCAAATTGTTAGCAAATTATCTCAATAAAACCCAACGTTGTAGTGACATAAATGTACAAAACTTTCACTGACAAAAGAAGTATTAAATTGATCCTTCAATACATGACCTGTCCATCAAAACATTAAATAAGCTATTGTCTTTTACGAGCAAGAGAAAAAAACATGTATATATTTTTTTGCTTTTGACTGTGATATGACAAATGACAATTTCTGTGTTTATTGACTCAATTGAGATGCATTCAACTGTCATTCCTATTCGATGAACATAATGGTTTCAGACACAAAGGAAATTCATTTACATTCATTTCATACTGGGTGTATCAAAATTCTTTGGTGTTTCATTTTCAAAAAAATATTAAAAATAGAAGGAGTTCTACAATTTAAAAGTTGTTATTAAAGTGAGTAGCATAATATCTCATCTTTATAATCTAAAAGTTTCAAGGCAATTGAACACTATTTCAAAGAGTTATAGTCATTTATTGGATGATTGCAGATTTACACAAATACCATACACACTAACGTTTGTCTACCGATGCTAGTTTCTGTCACTTGGTGTCCAAAAAAGGGTGGTTAATGTTCCCGTATATCTTCGATATTGACAACCATAAAGTGGCCTTATTTAGTACCATAGTATAGCTAAGGGTCTATTCTATTCATTCATGACAAAATAATAATAATCGATCAAGATGTTACGTATTTATGACGTCATAAATCTGAAAATTTCGATTTTTCCAGAAAAAAAAAGAAAAATCACAATTTTGCTACAAAACTTCTAAATATCATAATGTCATGGGTGTTTTTGCTTTTACAGAAATTACGATGACACTTTTAACATTTCTTGTAAGTTTCAGGTCAAGTGCATTTTGATAATTTTCAAAATAACAAATTGAAATTATCCGCAGTGACAACCACACCTGCCCCACACCTGAAATTTGACGGCTTATCTTACTCCTATTTGTTGAAGAATCCCTCACATTTTTTTCATAAGAATGACCGCAATGGATTAATTTATAATTGCTAAAATGGCCAGGGTCTGTTGTTTTTGCATTTTTATGCAGCAGAAAAATAACCCAAAGGTATAATGTATCCGTCAGGAGGGTAAAATTAATCCAATGCTAAAACACACGTATTTCGACAAAAACACTATCTTTCTTTAAAAGCATGTAACTTTTGAATGCAACATGCTATTGCCATGAAATAAAATTCTTAGACAAATTAAAACTACACTATAAATGAATATTTAAGTATTTTTATCAAAATGTATTCTCATCATTGTGAAAAATATTCCGAAATGTATACAAGATCAGGGTACAAAGAATTTTGATACACCTTGTATACAAAGGCTTTATATATATATAAAAAAAAGAAGCCGCCTAAATCTATGTCTATTGATATCTTTAATTCAGCCTTTTCCAATCGAAGGAATGTAATATTTTCAATATAGTCGGCGAAATTTTCTTTGATAATCATGCAGTATTCATGCATGTAATGCCCTTTTTCATACAGCACCAGTAAAAAAACTTTATTTAATAATTGATGATAAAGGAATAGAAGTATGCACGACGTTGTCCCAGAGGCAAAGAGAAACCATTAGATTATAAGCGTAATTTGAAATCAAGCATCATTTGAAATGCATTATTTGCCCTTGAGGCCATTTGTCTATATTTCTTGTTTTTATGAATAAAGTAGTGACGTGATATTGAATAATACGGAGCAAATAAATTCATAATAATAGTTATAATATGATAACATAACCGATCGGTTTGTCTATTTTTCTGCATGTTCAAAATTGATATATCCCATTTACAATTAAACACGATCATTGAAATCCACTTGACCAAAATTGTTCAAGCAGCAAAACGCCCTCCGTGCGCGAAACCAAACATACTATGTTAATATAATGACACTTCATTGTAAAGAGAAAACTCCAGGCTTTCAAATCCTGTTTATATTGTTCAATTTACTTAATTCAATATCGATATATGTTGAATTAAACGATCTTTAAAAAATGACAACTGTAAATAAGTTTATTTGGTAACATTTAACAAGTTAATGTCTTCTTCCTATACTTAACAAAATAGATATGGTCATGCTTTTTAATGTGGGAACCCATAAAAGGTGGATTTGTTACATGGAGAGTGATTTATGAATCATTTTTGTCATATCTTTTCAACAATCAATTGAAATGTCATAATTGTTGTATGATTTTAAAGACAATTTATTTGACTTTCAAGAAATTAAGAATAGAAGACAAATGAAGTGATTTATTAAGCTTAATGACCCGTTAAAGCTACTTAGCCAGGGGTGGATGAGGCATCATGAAAATTTTTTAATGTGGGAACCCATAAAAGGTGGATTTGTTACATGGAGAGTGATTTATGAATCATTTTTTGTCATATCTTTTCAACAATCAATTGAAATGTCATAATTTTTGTATGATTTTAAAGACAATTTATTTGACTTTCAAGAAATTAAGAATAGAAGACAAATGAAGTGATTTATTAAGCTTAATGACCCGTTAAAGCTACTTAGCCAGGGGTGGATGAGGCATCATGAAAATTGTGCATAAATTGTTCTGTCATATCTTCTTAAAAATCCATTGAAATGTCATAAATCTTATATGATTTTAAAGGCTAGTTATTGTTTGTCAAAAAAGGTTGGAATTAACCCGAATAAAGTTGAAAATTAACGCTAATAACAAGTTAAAAGTCAATAAGCTAATTTAGCCAGAGATGAAAACAGGCATAAATGTGGTTGGTGTGGATGAGATATGTACATTGTGCTTCAAATTTTGTTATAACTTTTCAATAATTGTATAAAATGTCATAATTTTGGTATGATTTTGAAGATAATGTATTAGTCTATAAAATCAATTAAAAATAATAGCCAAATA
>JXSR01S035714.1:53869-70548 GCA_000969725.1 Ophiothrix spiculata
ATTTGCAACCATTTAATAGATCTTACTAAAATTTAATAGAGCAAGCTCTTATGTATTAATTTTAGTTTAATCTTAATCTTACTAAAATTTAATAGAGCAAGCTCTTATGTATTAATTTTAGTTTAATCTTAATATAGATCTTCACTTGACATTGTGTACCAATTACAATATGTGACTTAGCTTTTGCTATTCTTTTACATTTGAATACGCAAGTAAAACGTTCAAAACTTGACGAGGACAGCAAGAAAGAATCTACGTACACAGAAGCAAAGTCAAGTATAGAGATCTAGTTCCTTGATATTTACTTTCTTAAACAAGCACACGAAGAAGACATAATGATACATTGTTACGCTCTTTGCTCTAACCAAACATTGGTTTTATAAGAGATATTGAAAATGGGTCAACAACCCATAAAGTAAATAGGGCATTTGTGTATTTCATGATCAGACGAAGAGTAATTAATGTTTTTTTTTTTAAACCTACCCCTTTAAAGAGAAGATAAATCGCTTTAATACTTTCAAACATATTTTTACTTACATAGATATTTCTTAAGCATGTTAAGAGAAATAACAAGTATCTCGTTGTGTGAACGTAAGTTATAATTGAAAGAGCGGATGCCAAGCTACTTGAATTATTATTCTATGTCTTGCTTTTTTTTCCGTTTTTGAATTCGTTGTGTGTAACGCTTGGGAGAAAGCTTTTAAGGTAAATGCATCTCATTTAGATTAGTTATTGCTTCTGTTTTCAAGGTAAAAATAGAATATCATAAACTTCTGACTTGCAAGTTTTAAGTTTCTGTACAAATGAAACCGATAAAACGTTTTTTATAAAATGGTTTTGGTTGATAAATATTGAAATGTTATCAGTTGATATGAATTCCCATTGTAAACCTGTTTAGAACTTTTAGATCTTATATTTGTTAAAATTGTTCTTAAAGACGAAAATAGGTTTAAGGCTTATCAACAACACCTTCTCTATCTACATAATGTCAGAGTTGAAAACATTTAATCATTGGAATAAATAAATTAAGTAAGGCAATTCGATCATTCTCAAGTTGAGCATGTTGAATATATTTCATTTCTGAAATATAGCCCAGGTCACGAACTATTTAAACACCCCTTTTACATTGTGAATATCTTTTCTCAACTCCCCGAACTTAAATATTGTCTTCAGACTAAGACCTTATTGAACACTACTCGTATTAAAAGCACCAAGAAGCATAATTGCTTCATCATATCATTACAATTAAATCAAAATTAATGCTCCATACATAGGATTAAAAACAAAAAAGAAATTATATTCAAAAACTAATTAACAAACACGACATAATAACGTAGACCTGGATCTCCATTACAGTCTAGACAATGAATAAAAAAGTTTAGTTTTTTCTTTTTTTTTTCTGGTGAATCTAAACTCGGTATATCCGACATGACCTGGTTTTTAACAAACGTCTAAATAAACATTATCGCTGAGAGAATCTGGTCATGGAAATCGCTACATCTTGCAAGTGTGTCATTACCTTAACCTACGGTCACAATGTTCGTACGAACAAAAGATTCGTACAAATCATCTAAGAATGAGGTTCGTACGACGTTCGCGCGGAGTTGGCAAGAATAGGTATATTTTTGTACAAATATCTGACAAATGTTCATTTTTGTGAAACTTTTTTTCAGGGCAATGTTAATAGATGTATTTTTCCCCTGCACATTTCCCCTTGCCGAAAATGAGTTTTGTTTTTAAAATAGATTACAAAATATCCTTACGCCTGGTCAAAAACGTCTTACGAACAAGCTGCATTTTTGTTTTGACCGTTTCGTACGAACGTCGTACGAACGCCCTAAGAACATCGTATTATCAAAACCAGTTCTTAAGTTCGCAACCAGGTCATTTGTCATGTCAAATATTTGTTACGAATGACATGCGAATACCTGCACACGGTTGCTGCACGACGTTCGCACGGCTGCTGTACGGCTGCCGTACGAACATCGTAAGATCTTCCCCATCGTAATTCCTATTCAAATGAATGCTATTTAATGAGGATTTGCCAGAGACGTGCTAATTTTCTCTCTAAGATTAGCATAAAGTAATCACTTTTGCTTAGATGACATGGTCGGTGAACATACCATTTGCTCGTCAATACTCAGAAGAAGCAATTGTATGTTGTTCTTATAATCTTTATTATGTGAACGAGTAAAGGCACTGCGATTGATTTGTAATTTCAGGGGGACAGAATACCGTACTCTAACTTCAATTTTAAAGTATTAAGTGCGGGTATGCTTTGTGATAGTGGCGCCAAGGGGAATTTAAATATGATGTCACTCCTCTTTTTTCATAAGCGAGGAATTTTGTTGTAATGACGGTATTTTGTCGTAAAATCAGTTTTATCCTTCTCAATTTCTCTTTCTCTTCTACATCTTCTCTTAATATCCTATATTTGTTTGTTTTGTCTCTCCTTTTCCACACTTTATTCTTGTACTTTATTGATTGAAAATTTACAAGTCTATCCCACGAACACAGTTAGAATTGTCTGCGACCTTGCGAACTGATAATGAGTAAACACTCTTTCGTAAGGCCACCGCAAGACGTTCGTACGAAAGCTTACGAAGTAATCAAATAAACATTCTTAACCGTTCGTACGAACGCCGTACGAACACCATAAGGCTATTGTGACCATAGCTTAAGGCGCATGTTTCCTTCTTTTACATAAAGTGCTTTATATAAAATTATAACTTGTTTTTTTTCAGATTCTGCACAATATTATTATATAATGATGAAAGGTTACGGGAAAATTCATTTTGAAAAATACTAAAGAGTGTCCTATTACTATGATTTAATCTTTTGGCAACCATTTTTGATATTTTTTTGTTTGCTCGTTGCATTAATATTGGGACAAGCTGTAGGTTCTATATTTGAATAAGTTCTATTGCAAATATTTGTCCACCGCAGAGACTAAAACATTTGACAGAAGATTACATGCTTGTGTCAACTGTAACATTGCCCACTCTATAGTCCATTTGCATACTCAATTATTGATTGCACTGCGGTCTGGATCCAATTGTTTGTAACGTTGCCCGAAACTAGTATTTTAAATGATTTTCCGTTATATTGAAGCTAAAGTTACAGCTGATTCTGCGTAGGCAAACCGTGTTTGAGACGGTATTTCGGTGACCCTTAATTAAAAAATCAAAAACATAAACAAAAACCACTAAATCAAGGTTGTTTTTTTCAATTTTATTTCAGTACACACTCAATGAACAAAGTTTAAACAAGTCGATTTCAATTAGGCAAATAGCAGTTTTTTAAGATTGTGTGGTTTCTGTGAATCATTGTGACTTTAGAAAACTGATTGTAGATTACACATTCCCAAAATTCAGCATTGGGTTATAATACTTAATAAATAGCATTCAATATAGTAAATCTTGCCGAAGTGCATGTTTTATTTGCTCAGGCACTATGCAATATTTTAATCAACCAATCAATAAACCATAGTATTATGCAAATACTCAAATGCTTTTTGTAAGTATTAAAAAGGTACTATTTTAAGCTGTTAAATGCTCCTGTTGTATGTAAGGTCTAATTTTGAAGCTTATCAACAGCAATATGTTCAAACAAAATTGATTTCTTAGCATATGTGTGTCATAAAGTGTTTCCAAAAAGAATAGGATACATATGCTGGATACAAAAGAGGACAATGGTCAAAGTAAGGTTAAAAGGTCATAGGGTCAACTTTGCACTAAAATCTGAGAGATAAAAAGGGGCAAAATAGTATTGGTCTACGTTTTCTAGACGGTCAGTTATATGATTTTCAATTTGAGTTTACTTTGTAAAGCCATATATTAGCAACACAATAGGTCTAATAAACCCACGTCCTCCCAAAGGGGGGGGGGGGGGGAGGGGATGGAGGAACCCCCTAAGGTTTTTTCCTGCTACATAAAAACGCAAAAGCAACAGACCAATGACATTTGGGTAATCCGTTTTACATCTTTTAAGTCACCGTTTTGAAAAATGTATGCCTGCTATAAGACTCAAACGTACCCGATGTAAGAATCATCACTTCCCTTCTTTACTAGCAAAAAGCCGACGAAAATCCAATATTTAGAACTTTTATAGCAAAATTGTGATTGTTGTGGACATTTTTGCCATAGTGCAATTTTGTCTGATTTTCCGATCCGAAAGTACTATATACTTTATGACGTCATATTTACGTAACGCCTTGGTCGATTTTGATGATCTTGGTATCACTGGATTTTGCTATTAAAACTTTAATAGCAATATTTCATAGGGGTTCCGTTTTCAAATATTAGAGGGGTTACAACAACCCCTTAGCCTTTAGGAGTTACCAAAATAGCTCAGGAAGGCAAGAGTTAATTTTTATTTATTTTTTCTAAAATGGCACCATAAGCTTTAGCTTTTAATCGTGATAATGACGCAACAACTATAATATATTTCCAGTAACGCATACTTGGTTTCAATTAGGCCCTTATTCCTTGGTGTGCTCACAAAGTAAATATCTTGCTGCGGCAACGATGCTAATGATCGTTATCATTTAACTATCACGAATGATTACAAACGTGGAAAGTTTATTATAAGACATATCTTACATACGATGCTTCTTATCATTCCTTATCATTCAAATGAATACGGGGATGTTTGTGTATATTTTGATTCGGATGCTTTGATAATAACAAACCTCTAGATTTACATCTATATTATGGTATTTTCACAGATGCAGGAATTGTACTTGGACAATATACAGCATTAGTATAGCAAGCGTACATGCAGAATCTTGTCATTTTCATTTTGTAAACATTTCAAAGTCCATGTATGTACCACACACACACGCGTACGCGTTTATCATATTACGCGATGTTCGTCATGCCTTGACTGATCGAAATTCTCTTATAGGTATAAGTAGGCCTAGACTTTAAGTAACAAATAAGTTTAATAAAGTATTTCAAACATAAAAGGCATTAAAATGTTGAAAGACCTGCGTATGGGATGTCATTAGCGTTGAATGCGTTTTCTCGTAAAACACTAATAAAGCGCGCTTATGTATCACACACACACGCGCGCGCGTTTATCATATTACGCGATGTTCGTCCTGCCTGGACTGATCGAAATTCTCTTATAGGGATAAGTAGACTTTGGGTAAGAAATAAGTTTAATAAAGTATTTCTTAATAAAATCATACGTAAAAGGCATGAAAATGTTGAAAAACGGTTATTAATGACAATAATAACTGTGCACCATCTTTTAATTCGGTCATTGTTTAGAATCTTCGGTGTTTGTTTTGTGCCTCGGTACTTTTCTTCGGGAGCTACGGTCCCTCAGAAATGTACCTCGGCCCAAAACAAACACCTCCGATTTTAAAAAATGACCTCAAAAAAGATGGTGCGCAGTTATTTTTGTCTAAATAAGAAACTACTTGGCCTGCCTGTTTTGCAGAAATGATAATGACATAAATCTGAATTTTATAATTTATGTCAACATAGGACGATATAATAAAACAACTATCTCACCAACTGTATTGAAAGATCCAGAAATGTCATAAATTATCAACCAAATGTATTTGGAAAAAATGTTCACGAGTGGATCACCGTTTCATTCCTTTGAGGAGAGTAAAGGCCATGTGATGTTTTGTTGAAATCTAGTAAAACATTGAAAAAGGCAATTAAAACTTCAATTGTAACTTTATCCATCTTTCGGAAGTCTCGTCATATAACTTGCTATAAAACATATTTGTATCGATTAACTGGAAAAACCGGTTGATTTAAATAACACGTGATTGCTACCTTGTAGCATATTCACTGTACAACACATCCGCTGAAGTGGGAATTAACAATTCTACCATTTTGTAATCGAAGATTTCCTTTACCATGCCTGGTTCTAGTATGGATACAAGCCCAGGGCACATACCTTATCATAATGAAAAAGTATTATCATTTGCATTATATAGTTCGTGCTATTTACGCGCTCGCAGTTATAAAAGAGACTTTAACAGTTATTTCTCTAGAGGTAAATGTTTCACTTGTAATATGGTTGCAAATATTAAGAAGACCTGTATTGCTAGAAATACAGAATATATTATGCAATACATATCCAAGTTGTGTATCGTACATATACGGTATTTAGTCAATTTTTATAGTCATTAGATTATTTGTTCAAATATATTTAGAAAACAGGAAAGATGAAATATTTTATTTAGACTACGATAATCTGAAAATTATCAGGGATTTCATGAATCAAAATAGTGAAATTTTCAACTGTCCGTTAATTGTGATGACTCATCCCGAAAAGGGGGACTTTCCGACAGAACACTTTTCAAGATACAGATGAAAATAGGCAGCAAAAAATAATGAAAAAAATAAGAATTCCCAGCAGATTTTCTGTTGTAAAATTTGATCTCCTGATCAATTTCAACAAGTAAGGTGTCATTTTAAAGTTTATGAAAAGCTGCAACCGATGAAATGGAAAAATTAAAATTGATATCACCTTCAAAGTCCCCCTTTTCGGGGTGTCTACTGAGCCATCACAATTTTGTAAGTATCATATTATTCTCTATAGCAGCAAACATACTTGCGTCATCATTTCTAAATCTCAACAAACCCAATTATTCGCCTTTTATTCATACCTCGGCTACTGAAAAATAAGTAGCTTTGAGCAATCGTATACTAAGTACAAAAATTAAAAAAAAAATGTACGAGACATAATACCAAAGACACAAAGATTCCTAAATGTCATAAATATAGATGATAAAATTGAATATTATTATGATTTTTTTTTGAAATTGGATTTTAGAACTAATGTGAACGAAATGCATTTAAATATAGTAACGTCGCTCATTATCTTCAAAAATTATGCTTAAAGTTGCAACACCACGTTGTGCATACATCTCATCGAAAATTTTAAACATCTATGAGTTTGATCGGATACCCTAAAAATGCAGGGGAATGTTTGAGTTAGTATACGTTTTTCATGGAACTACTTTTTTATTATTTCCCACTGGTAATAAGAAACAGAAAAAAAAACGACATGTTATGTAATGAACTCAAAATTTATCTGTATGGGCAAGCTTCTTGGATTTCTATCATAGGGTTTTCTTGAAGAAAATCACACCTATAAATAATAAAACTTCAGTGTCGTTAACCCATGAAACAAGTCTCCTCCAGGGATTATATTGTGTTACTTTTATTGACAAACATATGCCCTTGAGCATTTCTTAAAACATTACTCTTCTTAAATGCAAACACAGCTAGTAGGTATCCTTCCGGCAAATATAACGATACATTCTAGTGTAAGTTATTCCTATCTGTATACCAGGGAATTAAAGGAATACGTGATTTGTGGCTCAGAATGTTCTTTTTCCTTAACTATATGCCGTGTTTTAATGGTTTTCATTGATGAATCCAAACAAAACGACAAATTGCATCATCATCATATAATTTAGTTGATGCAGAATATTTGACCGTCCAGCTCAATCTACAATCATGGAAATATGTGTTGGGACACTTAGTTGGTCATGTTTAATTTGTTTTTCTACCCTCTCCCCTAGTAAATTGTTGACAGATACCCTGTTATCAAATCCAGTTGTTATACCTCTCAACATAGTTTGATGGGGGAGTGGGGAAGGATATGACTTTACAAAGGGTTAAACATGAACATACAACTTTCTTAGAAAATGATCGTCCGAATTCAGTTGGGACGAAAATTAGCCTGAAATATACACGGGTGTAGCAATACAAATTTTCCATGATTGTAGCCGTAAGACGATCTTTGGTCGTTTTCACTTTTTTACATAATTATCTGCTAAGACTATGTTGTAAGAATTAAAATGACACCTCGATGAACTTGATCTAACATCCTCAGGTCACCTTGATATTGTTGGTTCTTCTAAGATGTGGCCTTTTTCTACTACAATAGAGTTTTAGTAAGACTTTGTAGGTGTTTTGAAGAATGCATGAATAATATGAAAGTCGATTTGATCAAATTAAGATTTGTGGAATATTTTCAACGGTAGCGCAAGTTTTACGATTTTACGGCTATTTCAAGCTTGGGAGGCTTAAAGTAAACGAATGAAGTATTGTTTCTTTTCTTTCAATGAAAAAAATGAAACAAACCCATTCTTACAATATCCACATACAAGCATATGAAGTCATACTGTAAATAAACCTGTCAAAAACAGTTTGGAAACTTTTTTTAGCCGCCTATATCTCATTTGTTTGAATCTTGTTCATCTATTTGATACAATATTTGATTAGCTAACAATCTGTTCTTTACAATGATACCAAATTTATAACAAGAGCTTGCTTTATGGCTGAGTAATTCCACTTCTTAGCAGGTAGGTCACAGACAGCGTGTGACAAAATTGCGCAGTTTCTGTGTCACTGCTACTGATTATGATGCTATAGGATAAATCAGTGAATGGATGAATGAATAAGTTGTTTGTTTTTATTAACAAAACAAAGTTCACTTACCTTAATTAATTGCGACTAAAATATCAGTATGCACCTATCCTTGGCATCCCCTTTCACGTAAATGTTTTAAGTTTTGATACCACGTTTCACTAACATCAAATGTTGCTACAACTTGCTTTTGTGAACCAACTTTAAGTTGGTCTATGCATGAGTTTTAGTAAGATTTAGTAATCTCTCCATGATAAATCCTGGATTTAACACCAAATGATCTTTTTAGAGGAAGCACCAGACAAGATGAATTAATTAAATAAACTCTAAAACGTTTAATCTTATCCTCACCTTTTGTTATTCAAAAACAAACTGTTATTCAGTATTACCAAGTTAATTCATTCATCCATTCATTACTGATTTATCCTATAGCATCATAATCAACAAGATGACACAGATACTGCTCAATTTTGTCAAACGCTGACTGTGACCTACCTGCTAATAAAGTGGAATTACTCAGCCATTAAGCAAGCTATTGTTACAAATTTGGTGTCATTTTAAAGAGGAGATTATTAGCTAATCACATATTGTATCAAATAGATGCACAAGATTAGAATAAATGCAAGTTTCCAAATTGTTTTGGACAGGTTTATATGTATCAACTGTCCCTCGTGTTATAGTTTCTTTGAAATAATCTAGTTTAGTTTTAAGAAGTGCTAAATGAAAACCAGAATAAAGCTATCTATCTAGCTTGTTCGTGTAGATCGTTCATTTAAGATTTGACTTAATGGATTCTTACTTATAGGACAAACTAATAGCACGCAACATACCTCTTAATTAGAAAATGATCGTCCGAATAATTAGGAAGAATATTAGCCAGGATGAAAGCTATCTATCTTGCTTGTTCGTGTAGATCGTTCATTTAAGATTTGACTTAATGGATTCTTACTTATAGGACAAACTAATAGCACGCAACATACCTCTTAATTAGAGTAATCCTTTGCTCAGAATGATGTCTCGCAATTATTGAAACTCCAGCGGGTAAAACTCCAAGTCTCTAACTCCAAAAGGTATCCTAGGTTACAAGCTGGAAAAAAGAAAGAGAGAAAACCTTCTTTATTTGCATATTTAAAACTTATTATCTCGAAATAAAGGCTGAAAAAAAGTTATTAAAACCAATGAACGGGTTGGATGAATTTTTAGGGTGTAATTGTAATCCTGTCCAAAGTAATATGCTGATGTGGTCCTGTGGATATCACAGAGTTTATTCAAGAAGCTTCGATTCTAGGCTATCAAAGGTTCGATGCAATGATCTTTGGATTATATAATCACACACAAACAGACAATAACCTAATATGTGACAGTCCATCCCAAACCAGCCGTAAATGCAGCCCCTTGACATTTTTAAATATTTGCAAAGACCATGTTATTAAGGACTAAAATGACACCTCAATTAACTTCATTCGATTTCCAGAGTTATAGTCTGTCAAAGGTTTTCAGGCAGTAAAATATATAACAAAGATAAACGCCTTCAAAGATCAGTTAGTCCTATATTTTCTGTTCAAAATAAATAGATGGATTTCATATTTCTAATCATTTTCTTGAAATTAGACTTTGCAGGAGTTTTAAGTAAGCATAAGTATTGTGAATCAATCAAAAAATAGTTTTCGGCAAATAACGACCTTGACAGGTATTTTTTACCTGTAGCGTAAAATGAAGCTTGCTGCATTTACGACCCGTTTGAGATGGATGGTCTCATATACTAATATATAGATGTTTTCGATGTATTTTCTTCACACGCATCATTCATTCATTTCCATTTCTACGTGTTTGTGCGCTGAGAATTTCAGTATTAGCTGCATTTTCGATTTGAAAAACAATAAATGAATATTAGAAAACACATAAACATGAAACTTAGCTAAGAACAAAAGAAAATATACATAATTTAACATTTAGATAAAATGACCAGGGGCCTGTTTCATAAAGATTTGAATCAAGCGTACGTTTGATTTATCAATCGAAAAATAAGTAGATACAATGTAAATTTATGTTTGAAATCAAACGTACGCTTGATTTAAATCTTTATGAAACGGGCCCCAGCAAAAGTCCGAAATGCGCTAAAATAAAGTGCATTTGTTCACATATTTACAGATGACTTTCATTTTGAAAAAAATACCACCACCACCATGTCTTGAAACCTTAGTATCGCGAAACGCATGTCCTATAACAATGTATTTAAATGTCATTTATATTTGATGTGTTAAGGTTCAGAGAAGGAAGAAGTTAATATGCCAGACATAAGAATCTGTGCACGTTTAGCATCCCAACCACGGAAGTTTAATCAGGCAATCATAATGTACTGATTGACTGTTGCATACTTGCAATATTTAAGGGAAACAAAACGCCAAAGCTTACTTATGTCCTGTCACAAGATCAAGTCAAATCCCTTTGACCCGTGGGATTTTTCGAGGAAATTGCTCCCAATAAATCTTTTGCCTTTATAAAATTGGCAACATTTTATAAAGTAGTTATACCTTTATTTTGTTATGAAAAAAATTGTCCCTACCCCTGGTCCTTCAGCAACCGGTTCAGGTCAAATCCAGATCCCGATTTCTTACCTCAGTAGCAAGCTTGAAAATGATACATGTATACATTACGTGTAGGAAATGATTGGATTATAGCTCTAAAATATAACGCCATTATTTGTTGATGTTTTAAAAAGTAGAGTGATAAGCAGGTGATTGAATGTCTTGACAAGGACTTTCAATCACCAGCTTATCACTCTATTACAGATAAACATTCCATATGACCACTCAACTTGAGTAGAGGAGTGACCTTGACGAAGGCGAGGTCAAATCAAATTTGACCTAAAATTCACGTTTTTGACCCAATTTTGATGTTGCCCCCTTACCAGCACATGAGAAAATTGATCACATTCGGAGTTCCATTTCACACCCAACAAGACTACCTATCAAACCTGACCAAACACAACTTAAGTTTCCTGATATTTTCATCATAAATTGACCTTTACATAAAAAAGTGGTAAAAATATTTTTATTCCAACCGTGTATGTTTCAACCATTGGATCTTTCCCCACGGGTTTGAAGCGTTATATATAAAGAATGTTTATATGTTCCATCACACAAATCTAAACACATTTAAAAATGTTTGAAAGATATATAAAGTAGTTGCATTGAAACAACAGCTATTTAGGTTGCTCAAAACAAATAAACTATATGGACCATTTCAAATCATAATCGCCGGTTGACCACCCAGAACCGCCGGTTGATATTGTTCTCGTGGATGGCAAATGCCCAGAACACAGCCGGTTTCGGGGGGTTAGTCGCTGGTTGAGTTTAATGCGATTCTTTTCTCCGCTGGCATCACCAATTATACAAAAACTAACTAAAACTATTAGAATAAACATTAAAACTTAAAGCAACTAAACTTTGGTTTTTAAGTTATATGCCTGGAGCCTGCTTTTTGTTTTCACGTAACATCACCTTCAAAATTATGAAACAAACGGTGCACGAAATCAAGAAATACATTTTAGCCTAGAATAATAACAATATCATCAATGTGACCGTCCACCCCAAAACAGCAGTAAATGCCAGCTCTTGTCATTTTCACTTGTTTAATTATTTGCAAAGACCATGCTTAAGGATTAAAATGATACCTTAAACTTCACACGATTTCCAGAAGTCAAGTTATGGTCCGCCAAAGGTTGTCAGGGAGTAAAACGTAGAACTGAGATAAACGCGTTCAAAGATTAGTAAGCCCTATATTTTCTGTTGATCGTCTTAAGAATATGCCAATTTATTTCACATGTCCTATCATTTTCTTTAAAAATAAAACTTTGCTGGTATTTTGTAGCAACCACTAGGATTGTGAATCTGTCAAAAAATCAATTTTGACAAATCATGACCTTGACATGCGATGTCTGAAGTCAAGTGTAAAGATCTAGTTCCTTGATATTTGCTTTTTGAAACAAGCAATCGAAACGCAAAAAAGACATAAAATGCCACATTGTTACGCACTTTGCTCTAACTGTACATTGATTCCAGCAAAGATTCATAAATAGATTCAAGATTGTCGATTATTGTCAACAAAACCATCAGAAGACACCATTTAAGTTCACTTTAAATACTTAATTCACTTACATAGTTTCAATTAAGCATTAAAAGTCGATAAAAAGTAAATATTGTGATATACCGTATATCAAGAATCCACTTTAACATCTTCCCTATGACATTGTTGAAATATTAATATGTAGCCTAATTATTTTCATGCTACTTGAAAAAGCATTCGGCTTAAAAATGTTGCCATCATTCTTGTTTAAATTCGTCGGGTAAAGCTCCTAGGAGAAAGAGGCTAAAGTTAATGCATATCAGTTAAGTTTGGTTCTTTTTCAGTTTTCAAGGCAAAAAAATCTCAGATTCCTCTAATTTTAAGTTGAAAGTCTGGCCAATGATAAAACATATAAAAAAGGACAAAAAAATCCCGCCAAAATTTCAAAAACCTTTCCCCCAATAGGAATTTTCGCTCAAATTTGCACATTGCAAGTGCAATTCTGACGTGTTACAGCAAAATGTACATGTGCCTTAGGGGTAAAAAAAAATAAAAAATGTTTTTGATATAAATGGAAAGGCTGTGATCTCAGCTTTAAAATGACACCACAATCGTAAGTATAGGATGTTCCGTTCTGGACTTCTGTTTGAAAATGATTTGGATGGTAAGCCCTATTGAAAAAAAGAGGAGTTATTCTGAGAAAAAAAACCGGGATTAAACTAAACCAATCATAAGAGGTGATTACAGTTATCTGACGATGATGCTACCAACATGGTGCGTTTGTTGACAGAAAATGATGCCCTATAAGGAAAGGGCTTTGAATATTCAGCGACAAGGGTAAACAAGGGAACCTGCAAAAAGATCTGCAAAATTTCTCCAACTGGGCATCTACAAATGGACTTAAATTAAATGCCAAGAAATGCCATGCCCTTGAGGTCAACTTTAGTAAATCCACACCACATCGAGCAGACTTGAAAATTGGCACTGATATACTCAAATATGTAGACAAAACCAAAATCCTGGGTACCTGGCTTCAAGAAGATCTAAAATGGCAGACACAGGTTGATGGTATGATCAAGAAAGCCAACAAACGCCTTTTCATGCTGAGATCACTTAAGAAATTTGGCTTTGTCCAAGATGAGCTTATCATTGTCTACAAGAGCTATATCAGGCCAGTACTTGAGTATGCAGATGTGGTCTGGCACTCTGGTCTTACTTGCAAACAAGCTGGTGATTTAGAACGGATCCAGAGAAGGGCATGTAAAACTATGCTAGGCCATAATTTCACTTCTTACTCAGAAGCCATGGAACAGTGCAATCTCAACAGATTGAATATTAGGAGAGAAAACAACTGCCTAAAATTTGCAAAAGGGCTTAATGACAATCCAAGAACCAATCATTTGTTACCTCCCCGCAGATTCACTGTTCATGGCAGGTCACTGCGCAACTCAAGTAAATTTAGCCAACCTTTGACCAAAACTAAGAGATTTGAACAGAGCCCTGTCCCCTATTTTGTTTCCTTGTTAAATAAAGATTAACATCCCTTTTCAATTAGTGCCCCCCCCCCCCATTTTCCTGTTTTCATGTCCGTAGGGTTGGATATGTTATTCATGGGTGGTTTGGGTCACAATTGACTGTAACATGTGTGCAATCATATTTCCTTGTTTTTTTGAGTGGTGCTTTGATAATTTTATGCTCTGTTGAATCTGGATAGTGCTGGCCACTGATATATATTTTTTAATTCTAGTACCAATTTATAAAAGTTTTTCTACCCGTTGTACATATTTATGGTTTTTATCACGTTGTCTTAGTATTATTTGTTTTTGAAATTGTAAAACTATATATTGTTGATTTGTGCAATAATTGTAATTTTATCGTCTATTTTTGATAGTTTTAAAATTGTAATATTTCTTGTCAATTTGGCCATGGGCCACTATAGAGAAATAAAATTATATGAATCTGAATCTGAATCTAACAAATAAGCTCATATTTGGGTAAGCTATAGCTTACCCAAGATCACATCGAAAATGTTGATACCAAAACGACATGAATACGTAATGATATACGATCAAATGAGCTGGCAAAACGAGTATACTTCTACTTCTACGCTTATTCTCATCAAAGCCTTTTCAGCTTCTAGATGAGCTCTCTGGTCCTAGAGATATGATATACTTTTGAAGGTATAGTATAGTGACTATGCACTCTGGTCCTAGAGTAGATGACGTATTTTTGACATACGGTCACGGTTGCCGGGAAAGGTTCCCCTACTCTTAAGGCTCTGTCACACATCACGAAACGTACGAATAACGAACTAATAACGTACACTGGTTTGGTCATTGAAATACATGTATAACGATTACCAAACAATGTACGTTATTCGCACGGTACGGTGATGTGTGACAGAGCCTTTACTTTGAACGTCCGTAGCCTAGCCCGTGACTTTCTTTTACATCCGACAGTGGGTCAGGAACACTTCAGATGGGACCGACGGCTTTACGTGCCCTCCAAAGCACGAAGCAAGTAGAGCAAAGTTTCTTGGTTAAGGAAACAAGGAGACGTACCGAGACCGGGACTAGACCCCACGACAGACGAATGCATTTTGATTATGAGTCCAACGCTCTAACCACTCGGAAAACACAGTAGATTTACTTAATAGATACTAGTTAGCTGATGCTGGAATGAGCCTAGTCATAATAATCATCGAGATAATTTAGAATGTAGTTTCGGACATAAAATGGATGTACTTTAAATATAGACATTATGAAGGAAATGGAAATTGACCCGGGGACCTGTTCATCACTATTTCCAAGTTCAGTGGCACGTATTTCACTATAATTACATTAATGAAATAAAATTAGGAAAACATATTCGGGTTTGATTTTATTGGCAAAAACAAAGTTGATTAGCGCCCTCGAAATGTTATGCTATTTAGCTCAAAAACGTCTGTGTCGATTTTTTTTTGCCATTGAGGGACTAGCTGCGTTAGGTTTGACAATTACAGGAAGCGGCGATGTAATGTTTTTTTTTTCGTTTTCGCACTTAAGTGTGTGTTTTTTTTCATCAAAACAAATAATGCTCCATATACAGGAATGAAAACATGAGAAAATTATATTCAAAAAGTGAACAACAAATACGATATTTAGAAGTTGTTTTTATAACATATCAGTCAAGACTTTGAAAACATATTTGCTATTTCCTTGATGTATGTCAAATCGGTATATCCGATATGACCTGGTTTTGATATTGTTTCAATGTTTTTGTCATTCAATACATTATTATCATCTTTTTATCGCTGACCAAATCTGGTCATAGGTTTTGATAAATCTCGCAGGTATATCATGTACCAAATGCGCAAGTTTTAGAATCCCTTTTTATACATACAGTGATATTCATAATATAATAAATTTCTTTTGAGATTCTGCTGCTCAATATAGTAATATGATGATGGAAGTTTATGGTAAATTAGACTTTGAAAAATGTAGTAGTAACGCTGCCTGAAACTAGTATTTTAAATCTTGTTCCGTTATATTGGACAATGGATATAGATTACAGCAGCTAAAGTTACAGCTGATTCTGCGTAGGCAAACTGTGTTTGAGACGGAATTTTTAATTAAATTAAATTTCGACCCCCCCCCCCCCCCCACTAAATCAATGTATTATTTCAATTTTACTTCAGTGAACACTCAATGGCCGGAGTTAAAACGAGTTGATTTGAATTAGGCAAGAAATATTTTTTAAGATTGCGTGGTTTCTGTGAACTCTCGTGACTTTAAAAATCCTAATTCTACAAGGTGCATTCGTCAATACTAACATTTACAGTAAGAGATGGGTAAACTTGAAGGCAATAAAGATCTCTTCTTTTCTGACCACCCCGCCCTTAATTTAATGTTGGATGTAAAAATGCTCCTTGTGCTGGGATCAACATTGAGTGGGGGACGGAAAAGCATGCGAAATCAGAGACATGCACATAAAATTGTGCCAAGACTTTTTTCCCTGATTGTAATCTTAACATTCCCCACATTCAGCATATTTTGTTAATGTCAAAATGTAATGCATGGTCATAATACTTAACAAATAGTGATCAATAGAGTAAATCTTACTAAAGTGCATATTTTATTTGCACAGACACTATCCAATATTTTTAATCAACCATTCAATAAACAATATTATATCATGATTACAGTGATTTGAGCCGTGCAATAGTTTGTA
>JXSR01S035714.1:98157-109299 GCA_000969725.1 Ophiothrix spiculata
CTATTTTGGTTCCCATAGTGAAAAAATATTAAAAAAGAACATATATTTTAGATAGAAATGTAACAAAACCACCTTTTATTGGGTCCCAACTTAAAAAATGAGACCATAAATGGACGCCATTTTCTAGCATATGAGTGTTAAATGTGTCCAAAAAGATGCAAAAGAGGGCAATGGTATAAATATTAACGTCAAAAGTTCATAAGGTCAAATTTGCATTAAAATCCGACTAAACTAGGTAAAAAATGATTGGTCTACCTTTTCTAGAGGGCAGTTATAAGATTTTCAACTGAAGTTTACTTTGTAAAGCCAAATATTATCAACATATTAGAACTAAAGACTCCCAAAAAGTATCGCCTACGTCAATACGGAATACGCAAATGTAATTTAAAGATTGCGTACACAATCGACAACCAAATTCACGTACAACCTAGGTCCGACAGGGAATCTAACCCGGGCCGCAGTGGTGAAAGACGAGAGCAGAAACGCTGCGCCAACCCGTCCTCCCATGAAAGGCGAGGGCAGAAACGCTGAAAAAAATTAGTAAGTGAGTTTGGTCAATTAAACACGCGGTCTTTCAAAACCATGCGTCATTGGTGTCTAGGATCATCCATCCAGACATTATTTTTTCGAAAATTGTTCATTAATTCATTTTTATTAATAATATGAACCGAAGAAACGACATTCAATTGGTAGGCATGCTAGCATTAAAGAAATGTCGCAAGTACCAGATCACATTAGAGGGCGAATAACGGTGCGCCATTTGTTTTTAAGGCTAGTATTGTCTACCAATTGAATCTGAAGTTTAGATCGTTAATTAGATGAAAAAATTAATATCTTGATGGATGATGCTTGGAACCCCATGATGTTTGCTTTCGAAAAACCGCGCGCTTCTGTGACCAAACTCACTCTCCTCATTTTGATCCTTAATCTTGTGTAACTGGTTTGTGCAGTTATGAAAAATGAAATTTGCAACTTTTAAAAAACGACCTCGAGGGTTTCAAATGTTCATAAGTTGTTTCTCAGTTAATTGTCAGAAATAGGGTGTCAAATAAGAGCTGAAACTCCAGCGCTTGCGCACACTTTCTTTAAATTGCATTTGCGTATTCCGTATTGGCGCAGGAGCCATTTGTTCGAGATGAGGCGATACTTTTTTGGGAGTCTTTATATGAATATCATTATGCATGTAAATATTGAATTTTGTTTTATCTAAAATGGCACCATAAGCTTTTAATCTTGATGATGACGGAGCAACCATCACTTCATATGTTCAGTACCGCATACTTGGTTTCAATTAGACCCTTATTAAACGAGGCATTCTTTAGTGTACTCACAAAGTAAATATATTGCTGCGGCAACGATGTTAGTGATCGTTATTATTTAACTATTTCGAATGATTACAAACGTAGTACGTGTATTATTAGACATATCTTATCTTGAATGAAATGCTTCTTATCATTCCATATAATTCAAATGAAGACGGGTGGTTTGTGTTTATTTTGATGCGGATGCTTTGATAATAACAAACGTCTAGATTTTCATCTTTATTACGGTATTTTCACAGATGCAGGGACTTACTTGGGCATTATACATGTATTAGTATAGCAAGCGTAGATGCAAAGTCTTATCATTTTCATTTTGTAAGCATTCGTAAAGACCATGTTTTATGGATTAAATTGAGACCTTATTGAATCAACTATATAGGTTTCCAAATGGTTGTCATGGAGTAAAATATGAAACTGAAATGAACGCAGTATACATATTAAACAAACGCCAAATATCAAAACTCCTTGAATTACAATGTCCGAAATGTAATAAAACTCAATTCAAGAAACTACTGGGCAAGCCTTTTTTGCAGAAATGGTAATGACATAAATCTGACTTGTATCATTTATTTCAACATAGAACGATATAATAATACAGTGTGATTCCAAAGTAACGTTTGCGACCGAAAAATTGGAAAATTTCACTTTTAAATGACCACAGAACCTAGCATAAACATTATATCAACAAGTTTGTTGTTGATAATGGTGCTCATTGGTGGGATCAAGACATGCAGGTGTTAAAAGATTAAAATAATTGTCAAAATACTGAATAAAGTTCATGTAACGGTCGGTAACGTTTGTGACCTCGCACGGAAATGGTTTTTTTTGCTCCAAATGACTTCAAAGTAAAAATTCTCTGACATGTTAGCGATTTTTTTATTGCGCTTTTCACAGATGATATTTACAAATAGTTCATAAAAGTGGTAGAAAATTCTATCGTCAGGATTTCTTTTTATGCAATGTTTTGTTTGGTAACGTTTGTGACACTTTGTTGTAACTTTTTGGTAACGTTTGTGACTTTTTGAATAAAAACATGTGCTCATTCATGCACGGGTAGAAAAAAAATCAACATTTCTGATTAGAAAATACTTTTCACGTACCGAGTAACAAACGTACCACTGAAAAAACTGCTCATATGGTCGGATAAAAAAGCCGATTTTTTGCTTGAAATCAAAAAAGGTTTAGTTTTCACTGGAATGAACCTACAACTATCTTAGCAATTCTATAGCCCCCTCCCCCCTTAAAACATCCAAAAATGTCATAAATTATCAACCAAATATATTTCACCAAAATATTCACGAATAGATCACCATTTCATTCTTGTAAGGAGAGTCCTAAGGCAAAATGATCTTTTGTTGAAATTTAGTAAAACATTGAAAAAGGCGATTAAAATGTCAATAACATTAACTAATATTCGGAAGTCTCGTCATGTATCTGAATTTGCTCTAAAACATATCTGTATCGATTAACTAAAAAATAGCAGGTTGATTTAAATCACACGTGGTTGCTACATTGCTACATTGTAGCATATTAACTGTATATCTCACCCGCTGAAGTGGGAATTAATAATTCTATAATTGTTTTAATCGAAGATTTCTTCTACGATCCCTTGTTCTAGTATGGATCTAAGCCAAGGGCACATACCTTTTCATTATGTAAAATAATATAATATTTGCATTATGTAGTTCGTGCTATTTACGCGCTCGCAGTTATAATAGAGACTTTAACAGTTATGTGTATAGAGGTAAATGTATCACTTGAAATGTGGTTGCAAATATTTAGAAGCCCTGTATTGCTAGACATACGGAATATAACGCAAGCTGTAATTTTGAAATACATTATCCAAGTTGTGTATCGTACACGGTTGCTCATATAGTTGGAATAATAATATCTTTACCACTTTATTATATAAAATGCAATTCATGAGGAAAATGTTTGGAATCTTATGTTGCTTTGGTCAGATTTGATAGGTAATCTTGTTGGGTGTGAAATGGAACTCCGAATGTGGTCAATTTTCTCATCTACTGGTAAGGGGGCAACAACACAAATGGGTTAAAACAGTGATTTTTAAGTCAAATTTGATTTGCCCCCGCCTTTTTCAAGGTCACTTCTCTACTCAAGAGTGGTCATAAGGAATGTTTATCTCTAATAGAGTGATACGCAGGTGATTGGATCTTTTTGTCACGCTTGACTGCGCCAAGGTTCGAATGGTTGGAAGTAAAGCACAAAATGTTCCATCAACGCCCCCAATTTACAAAAAATTACAAAAATGGGGTTGTGGTGAACGTAGAATGGGGTTGTGGTGAACGTGGAATGGGTTGTGGTGAACGTGGAATGGTCCGTGGCGGTATATGACATCTTCAAAAAACGTAATATACCGTCGGGAACCATTCCGCATTTAAACATTCCATATGACTACTCAACTTGAGTAGAGAAGTGACCTTGAACAAGGCGGGGCCAAATCAAATTTGACCTAAAAATCACATTTTTTGACCCATTTGTGTCGTTGCCCCCTTACAATACATGAAAAATTTGATCACATTCGGAGTTCCATTTTACACCCAACAATATTACGTATCAAATCTGACCAAACGCAACATAAGATTCCAAACATTTTAATCATAAATTGACCTTTACATAAAAAAGTGGTAAAAATATTTGTATTCCAACTATATGAGCAACCGTGTACATATATTTAGTTAATTTTTTTAGTCATTAGACTAACCCCACATTAGATTCACATTCACACACACACAGATCCTCCTAATTGTTCAAATATATTTTATTTAGAATATGAGAATCTGAAAATTCTCAGAGATGTCATGAATCAAATTAGTGTAATCTTCAACTGTCCGTTCATTTGTGAGTGTCATATTATTGTCTACTGCAGCAAACATGATACTTGCGCCATCAATTCTAAAACTCAACAAACCCAATTATATATACGCCTTTTATTCATACCTCGGCTAATGAAAAATAAGAAGCTTTGATTGATCGTATACTTAACAAATAAAAAAATGTACGAGACATAAGATACAAAAGATACTAAGATTCCAAAATGTTATAAATATAGATGATAATATTTATATCTCATTAAGATACCAAGAAATTATAATAATGATTTTTTTCAAAATTTGATTTTAAAATCAATGTGAACGAAATGCATTTAAATATTGTAAAGTCGCTCATTATCTTCACAAATTATGCTTAAAGTTGCAAGAGCACGTTGTGCAAATACACCTCATCCAAAATGTTCAACATCTATGAGTTTGATCGGATAACCTAAAAATGCATGGGAATGTTTGAGTTAGTATACGTTTTTCTTTGAACTGCTTTTTTATTATTTCCAACTGGTTATAGGAAACAGAAAACTAACATGTTATGTAATGTAATGAACTCAACATTTATCTTGTATGAGCAAGCATCTTAGATTTCTAGCATCGTTTTTTCTTGAAGAAAATCACACCTAATAAAACGTCAGTGTCGTTTATCCCATGAAATAAATCCCCTCCAGGGATTATATTCTGTTACCTTTATTGACAAACATATGCCGTTGAGCATTTCTTAAAACATTACTCTTCTTAAATGCAAATACAGCTAGTAGGTATCCTTCCGGCAAAATGCAAATTATCAAATATAACAGTACATTCCTATCTGTATACCAGGGAATTAAAGGAAATTTGTTGCTTTTTTTTTCTAAACTATATGCCGTGATTTAATGGTTTTCATTGAATAATCGAAACAAAACGACAATTTGCAACACCATCATACAATTTACTTGACGCTCAATATTTGACCGTCCATCCCACGCTACAATCATGGAAATCTGTGTTGGAACACTTAGTTGGTCATGTTTAAATTTGCTCCCCTCTCCCCCTAGTATACAATGTTGATAGATACAGTGTTATCAAATCCTTTTGTTAAACATTTCTATATGTGACCGTCCAGCCCGTATGAGCAGTAAATGCCAGAAATGTCATTTTGTGCTACAGGTGAAAATACATGTCAAGGTCATAATTTGCCGAAATTGATTTTATGACAGATTCACAATCCTAGTGCTTACTACAAAATACCAACAAAGTTTCATTTCAAGAAAATGATAGGAAATGTGAAATAAATTGGCATATTCTTAATTAACAGAAAATACAGGGCTTACTAATCTTTGAACGTGTTTATCTCAGTTATTCGTTTTACTCCCTGACAACCTTTGACGGACCGTAACTTGATTTCTGGAAATCGTGTGAAGTTTATTAAGGTGTTATTTTAATCCTTAAAGCATGGTCTTTGCAAATTAAAAAAAGTGAAAATGACAAGAGCTGGCATTTACTGCTGTTTTGGGGTGGACGGTCACATATAGTTTGATTGGGAGTGGAGAAGGATATGATTTTGCTAAGGGTTAATCCTGAACATTTCTTAGAAAATTATCGCCCGAATTCAGGTAGGAAGAAAATGAGCCTCATATATACACAGATGTACCAATACAAATTTTCCATGATTGTAGCCGTAAGGCGATCTTTGGTCGTTTTCACTTATTGTTCATATTTGCTAAGACCAGGTTGTAAGAATTAAAATGACACCTCGATGAACTTTATCTAACATCCCCAGGTCAACTTATAGTCCTTATATTGTTGGTTCTTCTAAGATGTGGTGTTTTCTACTTTTTAGTAAGACTTTGCAGGTGTTTTGAAAAATGCATGAATAATGTGAATTTTTTCAAAATCGATTTGATCAAACTAAAAATTTTGTTCAGTATTTTCAACAGGAGCGCAAATTTTACGATTTTACGGCTGTTTCAAGCTTAGGAGGCTTAAAGTTAACGAATGCAGTATTGTTTCTTTTCTTTCAATACGAAACAAGCATATTCCTATAATATCCGCATATAAGCAAGTGAAGTGATACTGTAAATATATGTACCAACTCGTCATGTGAGTGCAAGAAAGTAGTATCTGCAATGGCTGTCGTATATTATATTTATTTAACACCTAGTTAGTAGAATGTGAATTTTTTTTCCCCCTGTCATATATCAGTGGATCTTGAAGTGGTTCTTCAGGTGAAACCGTCACCTGAATAACCATTTGAAGAGCCACTGACACAAGACTGGAGATTATACGGTATGTAAACCAAATTACTGACAAATGGCAGCTATTGCAGATACGACTTTCTTGCAGTCACATTATGAACTGTCTCTCGTATTATATTTTCTTTGAAATAATCTAGTTTAGTTTTAAGAAGTGCCAAATGTAAGCCGGGATAAAAGCTATCTATCTTGCTTGTTCGTGTAGATCGTTCATTTAAGATTTGACTTACCTCTTAATTAGAGTAATCCTTTCCACAGAATTATGTCTCACAATTATTGCAACTCAAGCGGGTAAAACTCCAAGTCTCTCACTCAAAAAGTTACCCTAGGTTACAAGCTGGAAAAAAGAAAGAAAGAAAGAAAATCATTATTTGCATATTTGAAACTTATTATCTCGAAATAAACTGCAAAAAGTTATTAAAATTGTATTAACACAAATTAACTTTTTGATTGAAATTTAAGAAGTGTGCGATTGAAATCCAGTCCATGAAATGAAATCTATTCCATCCTAAATCCTTTTAATCTCAACATAGTCAAATTAGGTAATATGCTTATATCCATATCATAGAGTTTATTCAAGGAGCTTGGATTCTAGACTATCCAAGGTACGACGCAATGATTTTTGTATTGTATCATCACAAAGCAACATACAATAAATATACTAATAAATCATGATATATTAAACGTGCGGTGAAATATGTAAATATACAAAAATTCATCATGATATAGATAATTTTGATGTATTTCATTTACAAGTATTAATCATTTCCATTTCTCTTGAAAAGTTAAGTAGGCGTCTGATAACATGAAGTGCGCTGATTATTTCAGTAGTAGCTGCATGTGCATTTTGAAAAACAATAACTGAATATGAAAAAACACATAAACACGAAACTCAGCTAAGAACAAGAAAGAACATACAGAATTTAATATTTCGATAAATATGACCATCACTGTTGACCAGCAAAATTCCAAAATGTGATATAAAAGTGCGATTCTATTTTTTTTATATATTACAGATAATTTTCATCTTGAAAAGCACCATCATGTATTGAAACATTAGTATCTCAAAACGCATATCTTATAACAATGTATTTAGAATCTCATTTAACGTTGATTACACTGTGGCGTTAGGTAACGACGAAGGGTAACTTGCCACTAAAAACTTGCAACTGAAAACTACTGATGGTGATGATAGTGTGCGTGGCTAGTGGCTTGTTAACTGACTTTAACTAACGATGGCGGGCGGATAATTCAAAACTACAATCCGCATGTCTACGTAGCTTGTCGGTACCCCTAAGTCGTCACAGTGTAAACGCACCTTTAAGGTTCAAAGAAGGAAGAAGTTAATATGGCAGACATAAGAATCTGTGCAAGTTTCGCATCACAATCGCGGAAGTTTAATCAGGCAATCATAATGTACTGATTAAATGTTGCATACATGCAATTTGAAGGGGAACAAAACGGCGTGGAAGGGGTATATGTTTCTTGAATGTTTTGTTTATTTATTTAATATGTTCCATTGACATTTTTGAGCTCTGGGCTATCGTGTTAAAATTTCAAGGCATTTGGCCAATCATCATCATCATCATTATCATCATTTACGCTGCACGCCGTTCTTCGACATAGCGCCGCCTTGAATTATCGTTTTTCACATTATTCTGTCTTGGGTTTTAATGTGAGTTTTTCATCTCCGAGTTTCAGACCGAGCTCTTTTAAGTCGTCGTTTATCATGGAGATACAAGTTGTCTCAGGTCTTCTGCGCGGTCTTTTCACTGGTTGTAGTGACTCCAGAAGGGCTTGACGTGCGGGTGTGTTTACTGGAAGTGTCCGAGCAAACTTAAGCGTTTTGTCTTGATCGTACCGCTCCAGTTTGTTTGGCATGTGATTTTTTATTAGTTGGTCATTTTTAATGGTAAATGGCCAATGAATGTTGAGGATTTTTCTCAGTAGATTTTCATGAAATGTGTTGATATCATTCTGCTGTGATTTGGTCAATGTCTATAATTCGCTGTTATATAGAAAAACACTAAATATATACGCGTTAAAGAGACAACGTCGGACTTTCAGATCTATTTTCTTGCTTGTTAAGATACTTTTATATTGGATAAACGCAGCGTTGGTAATCTGTTTCCGTCTTTTGATGTCTTCATCAGTCTTCAACTAAGACTGGTATCGACAAGTCTTTTGTCGACAATGTCGTCGACAAAACCAATTTCACTAGTTGTCGACAAGCCTGTTTATTTGTCGAAAAACTCAACAAACTAAACTAAACTAAACTAAACTAAACTAAAATAAAATAAAATACAACTAAAATATAAAGTAAAATAAAATAACATCTCGAGGAAAAATAGGATCTTTTCATAGTAATGAAATTTACCCTATATAATATTTTACACGCCTTAGGATATAGTTTTTTGATCACATTTTCATTTATAACTGCTATCATCGCTACATTGATTTCATTTAAAGAGGGTGACGAATTCAACAGAGTGCAACAAGGAAGTTGAAATTTCAATCATCTAGGCTGCTTATTGTCGACAGTGTCGACGTCGGTCGCTCGATTTTGGGGGCTTTGTCGACAAAGCAAATGCTTGCCGATACCAGCCCTAATTTCTTCTGATTACATGTTCCTCTGTTTTGTTGTTATTGACCTGCAGGTTTCTTGATCTGAGTTTCTCAGGTCAAGGTAGCGTTTAATTTGGAAGCAAACTGCCGTACGTCAACGATTTGTGGTGTTTATACCTTCATTTATTGTGATGACATCATAGGTTTACAAGATGACATTCTCGAAAAGATAACCAGCGGTCGCCGACCGGCGTCTGCAAAGCCGTAACGCCCATATGACATCAGTATGACACCGGTGAATGCTTGCCTCCGTGTTTTCGTCATTGATTTATGGTAAGAGGGATCTTCATATATGTTATCGAGTGTCAGATTAGGTATAATAAGTAACTATAGGAAGTTAAATCGAAGTGTATCACTTTTAGCTAGGGAATTTGAACAGACAAATAATCATATGCAGCAACTCTGCGATCAGGTTATTCCGAGTATGCATTGGATTTTTTACAGTAAGTCTCTGGGAAGTTATATCGTGGTGTGTCGCCTTAAAGGAGAATATTTTTCTTTTACCCATGTAACATTTCACGGCTTAGTTATGTTTTGTTTTAGAGATATATGAAAATGTGACTTATTATGGTAACCATAATTAATTTACGCAGTAACATATAGGCGGTTCTCTAATACAAAATTGCCCATAAAATCAAAACAATTTGATCGATTCGGCTGAAATTTCAAACTAAGATGGTCTTCTTTCATATCACATTGAAAACCAATTTCAGACAAATAATCATATACAGCAGCTCTGCCATCAAATTATTTCATCTGTGACTTTATATATAAACACATTTAACCGAGCAATTCAAAGTTTGTAAACCTTCCCGGTCATTAACGATATGTTTATTCAATTGAGTTCAACTAATGTTTCATATGAGTGTGAATGATTAATTGTATGCCACACCAAATTAAGGACACAGTCACGCATCAACGTGTCAAAGATATCGATAACCAAACTGTGCACGTAAGGCGTACGTGTGACTTAGCCTTAATCTTTGTGTAATGGTCTTGACAAAGTGATTAATCATCTCATATAGAATTAATTTTGATAAAATGTGTATCTTTTCCAAAAGCTACTACAGAGGTAACATAAAATAATACACTGGAAGCAAATCGGGCGATTTGTAGGTGATTTCGCCCAACGTTGATGAAGTATACATACTTACCAACGTTGGGCAAAAGAGAAATCTAACTGTCAGGCACACATCCCTGCTCAAATGTTTGGCAAAACTATTTGGGAAAAAACGTAAGTCCAACAGCTATGTGTAACGCAAATGCAATACAAAACTTTGGGAACAATGTGTGACATACGGTGCTTTTTTTTTTAATTTGCCCAACAGTTGGTAGGGATGTATATTTGTCCGTTTTATGTCTCTGTGTATAACGGAACAACTAAAATAACTTTAGTAACTTCTTTGAAGAAAATACATGCATATTGTCATGCAAATGATTCCTCCTAGCAAAGTCAAACGTTCTCGACTACTCCATAAATATTCAATGAAAATGTGACTTGAATCTAACAAGAATCTGTCAACAATACTTAAAATCGCAATGAGATTCGCAATAAGTGTTGAAAGACAACATAATAATAATATAATAGTAATCATGGTAATGGTAACAATAATGAATCCCATTATAGAGCGCAATATCTATGAAATCTCTATTAAAGCGCGTGAACAATCAAAGACAGAAAGCACTAAAAGAATTAAAACAAATTAAGAATCAGGAAATGCTTGCCGGAAAAACCACGTCTTCAACTTGTGCTTAAAGTGCAATAGATTGCAATAATTGAGAAGACTGATTGGAAGAAAATTCCACACAGTCAGATTGATGAATGGAAATGAGCTAACCGGCTGCCTTCAAATAAGCCCGCGGAACAACACGTATTTTTTTCTGAAGACAAATCAAACCGACAAATACGTACACAAAGATAAGGACAAGTACTCTTGAAGAGTATCTGCAAAGTGGTGAAGGGCAATAATTATTGAAATTAATGATATGTTGATGCTTTCATTTTTTTTTTAAAAATGGGTACTCTCTTCACGTTTCGTCCTTCCCTAAAGTGTTTAATATTTTAGTTTAGAGACCATAGTGCCATGATGCATCGCAATCAGCTGAAGACGGGGTTTA
>JXSR01S035716.1:4450-26230 GCA_000969725.1 Ophiothrix spiculata
ACTCTTACGGCAGCTATACCATATTCAAAAGTTGTGACAGCATCAGAAAGTACGCACACTGTTTCCACTCATCAATCCACAGTTCTGTGAATTAAAACGTGGCTCAAAAATGACTGTTATGAATAGGTCATAATTTGTACGTCCGAAAATTATTCGAAAGAAAGATAGTTGATAACTTGTCAGATTAGTCCACATTTAGAGAGAGAAAATTTTGTTTTGCTTGTGTCCAGGATTATCAATGAATAAAAAATAAATCCCCACTTCAAGAATTATGAAGAAAAGGTTACTTATTAACGATTGGGTTTACACCAGCCTTCGAATACTTCAAGGTATGGGTTTGACTATACTTTCTGCACTACTAAAGCTAACATTGTAGGTTTTAAGAAATTAATTCATTTTACAAAAATGTGATATTCTCGGTTAAGTTGAAATATTTTGCCATGCCCTTCTGCTTTGTTTCCATTGCAAGCAGAAGTTAGAAACACCGCACAAAGAACCTCTGATATATGCCATCTCTTTGGTTGCACTATGAAATAAAACATTACAGAATTGTATGTCTAGTAGGACAAGAGAAGGTGGATCTGCATACCAAGTTGAGGATGAATTCTTCCTGTTTGCCAGGCAGGCTGGTCACACATGAGATCCGCTACGGAAGCACCTGATCTCAATCCTAGGGACCCTTCACGACAATTGACGAAAGACTGGGTCATGCCATGCAGGCTAGCTTGTTTGCAGCGTGCTCAAGCTTTACTAATCCAAGTCCTATTTATTCCTGGAAGCCATTCTTGCTGGTGAAATTTTGGGTCTGGTTTTTAGCAAGAGCTGCCAGGTTTACTGTCAGCTTATAATATTAACCTTTCTGTAAGTCTGTGTAGCCTCACTGAAGTGATGAGTGCATTTTGACACATTTCCTGGGTTTGACTTTGACATTCAAAGGTGAAGTTTCACTGATAATATTGTTCCGTAGTGCTCAAAATAAAAATTGTTCTTGTTAGTTTTTATAGATTACAATACAGCAATGAAATAATGATGTACCAAATGGTTGTATATCTTAGGCAACATATTTTGCACTTCTTAAAAATACAAAACACAGAATTGCTCTATGGTTGCTCCCCTGTGCGAATGCTCCTTTTTGGGGCGCTGCATACAGTGTATACCTGGTGAGTCTAAACATCATGAGCACATTTGAATAAGCAATGTCAGATATTATGAGCATTTTTTGTCATTCATTTTCAGAAATGTTCAGACATACTAACTTACAAGATTCTTAGACCAAAAAAATTGTTTGGTTGTCCTCCACAACTTTTTCTGAGGTGGAGCAGTGGGCGGAAGAACTTTTTGAGATTTGCCTATTTAATTGCCACTGAACTAGGTTGTTGTTTTGATTTTGCAAGTCATGGTAAAAAAACATGTATTAATGAAATAGTGTTTTTCTATAATAACAATGACTGCAAGTTACAGCAAACGGACTGAAACATATGTGACCCGTCATATCGAAAGGTACCTTAAGGGTCCAAAAATCAAAATGGATTTTTTGGTCTCATCTGAAAGATTATTAATTAAGCTTTAAAATGACACCTTGCTTTTTGTTATTGGATGTTCGATTGCAAAGTTACATCCAAATTGGTAAAATGCATCGGGCTGATTCAAGAAATTCTAGTTCTGAGAAAATCGGGTTTAAAATGTCTGTACTGGTAAAGCTTGAATAGAGAAAGGATTTTTATCTCGGTTTTAAAACACTTGTCTTATGTTTTGGATGTTGAAACCTAATTAATATGATAGAATACACTTCAAAGGTAACGTTTCTGATGAAATTAGAAATTCGACCTTGGATGTGATTTTTGACTATGCTCAGCTATAATGGCCCGTATCTCGTAATTTACAATGCCGGTATTAAGGTACCTTTAGATATGACGGGACACATATAATCATGTGATAATGATATACCTTCATTGTTCCTCACAACCAGGTATCGCTGCTGAATCCTTAAAAATCCTACAGTAGAAAATGAAGAAAATAGTCTAAATTTACGTCACAACCGGGAGATATATGGTTGCTCAATCGCTGCCAAGGCAACGCTTGTGTGTGGCTTGGTATGGGCTAGAGGTCCTGGGTTATTAAAATCTAAGTATAGTTTTTACCATTAACTGGGTTATGGTTAAGAATGAATGAGGCATAGAAATGCATAAAATCCTATGATGACCTTTGAAGAAATTAAAATTTGAAACCTGGTACAATGATTTCAAAGACATTTTATTTTCACTAGCTGCACCACAAGCAAGATGATGTAAATTAGTGAAATTAAAATACAAACAATAAGTGCAATTTCAAAATTATTGTAATGCCATGAAATTGAAGTGCTAAGTTTTTGTTTTCTTTTTTGGATGGACATTGTACATTGACTATGTAAACATGGGTACTTTGAACATTATTTTCCGAATAAAATCATAAAAAGTGAAAAAGCAATAATAGAGGATGATTTTAAGAGTAATATTAATGCAGTGTCATTGCTTCATGCATAAAGCAGCACTCAATGGTCTGACAGAACCTGTCAAAACAACAATTATTACAATTTTGCGCATCCTGTTCCATGTATTTTGACTTTAATTATGAAACCAAAGTGTGAGTTTTATGTCTATGGATGATAATATTGTAATACTTCTGCAGGGAAAAGTACATAATCACAAGATGTATTGTTCATTGGATTTTACTTTTGCTCACCATAAATTAATGAAATGATGCTTGATGAAATTTTCATTAATTGCGACTAGTTTGATTTGAAAAGAAACGCCGGTCAGTATGGACTTGTAATGAGCATTGGGTCGTTATTCCTTTTGTAACATTTGTATGTGGCCTTCGGTATGAACAAAGTAATTGAACTGAGTGTTTATGTGTGGAAAGTGAGGATGTTGAAAAAGTGAATGATGTGTACCCTACTTGAATCAAAGGCTATGATGGTATTGAAATTACAAGAATTAAAAAAGCTATGGTTATTAATGGTACCGGTTGGTTGCAGAATCCAGAGATAGATGAATAAACCATTAGACATTTTAGCTTATTCTCAAATATTTTTCATTTAAATGTATGCAATTGTTTCTGGTCAATATAACTAACAGATCCTCCCACAGATTTTTTGTGAATAAAACTTAATGCATTTTTCCTGTGACTTATTATGAAAATTTACTTAAATTTGTATCCTCTGAAAACATAAAATTAACATTTGAATGCAGTAATATGTTTAGTATGCAATGAAAACATGATTTAACTATCTTGAAGGAAAAGTTTTTATGTCAAATATTGTATTAAATGTTACAAGAAATAATTTGCTGGTTAACCCTAACCCCACTGAATCTCACTATCCCATTCTACAAAGTTGAGAAAGTCCAAATACGTCATAGACCCGAGTTAGCTAAAATCACGAAATCGCTGCCATGGCAGCGCCTGTTCAATAGCTTGACATAGTGATAATTGTATCGGGAAGCGGGAGGTTGTGGGTTTGAATCCTATACTAACCCTAACCCCACTGAATCTCACAATATCCCATTCCACAAAGTTAAGAAATTCGCCTAAGTCCAAATATGTCATAGACCCGTGTTAGCTATAATCACGAAATTGCTGCCATGGCAGCCCCTGCTCAGTGGCTTGACATAGTGATAATTAGATCCGGAAGTGGGTGGTTGTGGATTCGAATCAAGATGAAAATCCGCCATTTTTGACTTGCATTTTTAAATGAAGAAGTGGTCAAAAGTGTTAGGGTTAAAATGTTAAATTTGAACATGTTGTAATCTTTTCACCCAATAATTTTGCAAGCCTTTTTGAGTGAGGCCTATTGCTTAGGTGTATTTTGAAATCTAAAATTGATTGAAATGGGTTTCGGAACTGTCATTCTTAGGCCCTTCCTGATTTCCATAGTGACAATGTTTATATGTAGGCTTACAGATGTGGCTGGCTCTTCTGTACATGAAGCCCACAGCTTTAAGTCCCCTTTATATGACTTTGATAAGATTCCACTCCAGCATATACCAGCATATTGCACTTGTACTTTTTCTTTCTATGGTCATATTTGGCTTGTTTGGAAATCTGGACTTGCAGAACTGTTTAAACTTATTCCACATATTTAAACCACAGCTAAAAAGTATCAAACTTGCTTTTCTGTATCTATGGAGCAAGTAATCAACAATGTTGGCATGAAATATAGACAGGTCATTAGTTCACAATACTTGCCACATGTTACAATATTAACTTCAATGACTGGTTTACCTATGAATAATTAGTATTATTATATAATAAGCCCGTTAGATATATAAATAGCCTGTCTATGCCCACGTTTTTTTGTTCCGTAGCAATGAGATGAATGGGTTTTGCCATTGGAATGGATCGGCTTTGATCCAAAGACCACCTGCTGATGTTGTTGCTATGGCGCTTTAAACTTGGATACAGAATCTAGTTGCAGCTTCCCTTGTCCGATTTTGTTGACTTGTAATTGAGTATGGTAGCAACAACATGGATATTATGTATCACTGTCTGGTAGATGGACGTTGCCCTTAGACTTTGCACTCTGACAAATGAAGAGATTGTTTATGTTAATGTATGTTTCAGATACATTCCTACAGTTTGTCTTTGATAATGCATAACAAAGTAGTAGTTTCAGTAATAGGATTCGTGGTTCTTTTAAAAATTGCATCTGATTGGCATTTCAGGGGCACTTCAGATGTTGCTATGTGTCAGATACCCTTTTGTGATTTACAAAAAACCAGAATGCATAGTTTTAATAAATTCCATCTTAGAAATCCAAATTTGAGTGACAGGTTGATTTTATGACTTAAGGTCAACTTGATATTCTTTTGTAAATTACAGATTAAAATACTGAAACTTTTTGTTAATGAGGCAATTTACCTGTCGTATTAACACCAGTTATTATTTTGTTCAGTGAAAGTCTTACGGTTGCTGAACTAATAAAAGAATTTTGCTTTGCGTGTATTTCAAAATAGTGTAGCTGGTTGCTAAACTATGAACCAGACAATTTCTGATAGATTTATCATTGTCGCTTCTATCCAACTCGCCTCTTAATTACCAGATGATTTTCAGACAGAATTTCCCATGTTGGATTGTACACTTTGTTATCACAAGAAGTAATTGTTGATTTTGGAACAAAATGTTGAAAGTTTTGTAGCTAACCTTGAAGTACAGCTATAGAAAACAATCTTGACTTTTCAACTGTAATTATCAACTTTAAGTATTGCTTTTCTTAGTCAAGATGAAGCAGGCAAGTAGAGTAGACTGTCACCCATGAGAGAACATCCTATTTAGTTGCGGACCTAGATGGCGGTCTATTTATAGGCCTCCCGTCTTATATTCCTGTGCTCCAGTTCAGGACATGGAGGCTATAAATAGTAACAAGGGGGACAAAAATACATATGGCTAGAGGCTGGATTATTGAACTACGTCAGACTGTAGCCATGCTGTTGCTATGGATCTTTCCTGTCGGGGCATTCTAAGGATGCCAGGCCCCATGGCTGTACCATAGAAGCCTGAACCAATTTTCTTGTGATTTTTCTGTGCCAGGGTGGGTTACTTGTTTTTATGGAAGTTGTGCAGAGTAGGATTTTGGTACTTCCTGAGTTGGTATTAATGTTTTGACGTCCTATTTGGACACATGCCCCATATTGCCTTATGAAAGGTCATTACTTCGAAACATTCACTATATAATACACCAGAATGTAAGCATTTTTTTCAAACTTTCAAGAAAAGGATGTAACGTTTTCTTAAACTTATAAATTTAGATAATATGACTAAGTTTACTATTTCACCATTCCTTGAGAAATAATGATTCACTAACTTGTAATAATTCTCAAGGGGAAATCTTCATTAGCGTTGATGTAAACTTACAATCACATGACAATGTTATTCATCATGAATTAGTAGTTCATTTCAACCTTAATATTGATGTATGTGAAATTTTGACATTATTCCTAGGACGTTTTAGGCTAGACAGTTTACTCTTGTACTCTCACCCGCCATACATGAGTGAGAACTGGCTTGAGGTGCTCTTGAAATCTCTAGTCCAGGGTCTTATGCGTGGAGGAGTTATGGAGGACCTTCTTGAAATTGTTATTGAGAACTTTCTAGGGCAGTAATCTAGACACTTTAGAGAATGACAAGATTTGTAACAAGTTCCCATGATTGCTGGTTGTGCAGATAGGTTTTGTTCTTGTTCTAAAGATTTTTCAAAACCAATTCTCAAGAAGATTTGGACATTCAATTGTTAGAAATGGCTAAAGTCTTTTTTATTTAATCAAAATGATAACAATGATGATTGCTGTTCCGAGTTGCAAAGATGTAATGCATTTTTGCTAAATTAGTATTTTTTTAAACTTATTTTTTATCTTGGTATTGAACAGACAGAGAACACTATTTGATTTTGCCTTTTCACTTTTTTCAATGGAAGCTCATTTTGAATACTTTCAGTGGGTTTCTAGAGAGGCAAGATATCAATGTTTGCTTGGTGACATCTATGCAATTACAATACACCTAACTTCTATACATAGGTGTAAAGTGAATTGTACGTCAGAGAATTACAACTCTCGTCTATTGTCATCAGTGTTGGATTTCCTGGCATACCAAATACAATTCACATTGTGCCATTGTGTCTACATGCATTAGGAGAAAATCAGGTAGAGTGATGCGAGTATAGCACCCTGTAGCTGCTCCTTGCATTTTGCTATTAAGGAAAGAGTCATATCCAAGAGTTTTGACCATTGATCGGCTTACATGGCCAGCAAGTTATCAAGGGCAATTATTAGATTTTTAGCTATCTTTGAAACAACTTTTCTGTTCCAAACAGTGGAAATTTCTGCGAAGTTTTTTTTCAAATCATCATAATTATTTGCCCCAGTCAATGATTTATATCTTACAACTGAAACTTCATCAAATCAGATTATTGATATTTCCAAATAGAATCCCATAATTCTCATTTGACATAGATTTGTTGCGACTGAATCTTAAACATGACACTGTGTACAAGAAAGTATAGGGCAGCTTTGATGCCAAAAATTCACTTGCATATATGGACTTAGTGCTATGCCTTAGATTTGTTACACTCAGGAATTGGATTTTGTAGTCTTCAGTATATAGACATTGTAGGTAATACTCTCCACACAGTAGCATTCAAAGCAGGGTGACAAAATCTAGTTCCTGCTATGTCAATTTTAACCCTGAACTAACTCCAATTGTATGCCTCATGACAGTTGGGACCTGCAGTTCTATTACAGCTTTGCTTCTCTAAAATTCAAAGAAATATGACGGCAAGCATAGAGCCTCATCGGACCTGCTATCATTACTATTATATGCTGGCATGGTTTCGGCACCAAATCTTTCATAATACAGGGGAGTGGAAATACTTTATTGGAAATTCTTTCATTTCCATTGACATATTCTAGTATTTTTGAAATCTAAAACTCAATTGTCTTTTATTGCATATATATTGTCTAGATTTACTCATTTCTTAATAATTGACTAAGTTGAGTTTTCAATTAATTTCCCAGAAATATGTTTGAAGAGAGTGAAGGTAAAATATAGAATTATTTATCTAATATAAACAAGGCCAGTTGTGCCATTTTTACTCAGCATGTTCAATTCTAGTCCAATATATTGTCACAGCTTGCATGTGAACTCTGAATGTACTCGCAAAAAATTTATCAGGAATTTGTTACCTGACCAGTCGTACAAACAAAACGCAGCATGTACTGCCAAACGTCATTCAGATTAAGACACATTACAAGAAAAAAAGAAGACATGCAGAGATAAGGAGAGATAAATCCTGGCTCAAAGACTAAGAAAAATGGCAAGCATCTCTCCCTGCCTACAATCCATCTTATGTTTTGAAGCAGGTGAAAGATGGATATTCTATGAACGGTTTGACCATTTCACTGGTTCCCAACATCCAACTACTTTTCTGTTTCAAACTCAATGATTAAGACATAGGCAAATTTTGAATGGTACCATCCAGTAAAGGCAGATTTGATAAGGGTACTCTTGGGCAAGAGGATAAAGTGTTACCATGGCAACGCATAAAATCTTTCTTTCATCATCTTATAAGAAACATCTTGTTTTGTCTTTCTAAGAGGTTTTAAAAAACGTCTTTATAGGATATGTTAGAGATATTAATTCTATAAAAACGCACAAAATTATAAAAACAAGGTAATTGAAATTTTCGGTCTTTTTTGGAAGATTTTGTGTTGGAATACATAGTTACAAAAATTGAATACATCTGATGCTTGATGTTTAGCCGTTTGCTACATTGTGACAATATGAACTTTGATAATTTCATGACTCCAGCGTTGCAAGGATTTTGTAACATTTTATAAACAATTTGTAACAAGGAAGACACTTGCGATCTATATTTAGATTGTTTCCATTTACGTTTGCAGCGCTTTGGGAGTTACCTACTCCTACGCCATTGTGCTGTGTTTACGTATACAACCCACTAGCCCGGGGAGATGCGTGTGCCTGTAGATATTCATCCGTGGTGTTAAGTTTTCACTTGCTAATCCTCGGAGATTGATGCGGTTTTCACATCCAGTTAATGTGACCCATATAAATGAATGTAGTCACAGTTGATTGAGTTATATGTAGCGTGATCCTGTGCATCAAAATCTGCTCTGCATTTTGCATCAAAGTGTATTAACACACGTACAACAATGACTTATGTAATACACTGAAATTGAGTTTGCATATCATAAAAGAAAGCTTTTCGTTTTACATTCATAGTGTGCAAAGTAATTATTTGGTTGATTATCTTCCTTTAATTAGTTATTAATTAGAGTGTGGATCTGAGGCATATATATAGCTACAAACCTGTTAACCTAATTGCGTACTGCATCTAAATGTCATTCAATGTTTATAGAGCCTAGTGCAGTAAAAATTCATAACATAGGTTATGCACAATCTGTATCTATTTTCCACATATTTCCTAATGTTAAGCATGTATAACTTGAGGATTACAAAAGTGGTTTATTGTTAATGAGAATTTATGAATAACACCTTGCCATTGTATTAGAATAGTGTTTTGGAAGATTTTTTTTAAATATATGGTAGTGCGAGATACCGAGTAATAGTGAATTGCTGAGTCCTGGAAAAGAGATAAAATTGGGAATAGACTGGCTGGTTCTAAAATTTCTATAATTAGTTGATTATTGCAGAGAAAAACTATTCATATGTGTACCGCCGCGGCAAAAGGGTCCAGTTGTCGGCTCGTACATGTTGCTCCTTGTAGCATATCTAATGTATGGTATTTGTATACATCAGATATGCTACAATGAGCAACATGTAGGAGTCGATTACTGGACCCTTTTGCCGCGGCGGTACACATATGTTATTTTCTTTTGTTAAAAAATGGTGTCAATTAAACTTGTTTTCGAAGATGAAGCACATTTTTTCAAACAAAGCTACACCCTTATGTTGTTCACCTTTTGATCCGAGCGTGGATGATATCACTTCTGTCCGTTGGCCGAGTATAGGAGTATCCGGCCCAGTCTGAGTGCCACTTGCATGAAGTACCCAATTCTGTATGAAGCTTGCTGCATTCCAAACTGTTTGAAAAATGTTGTCACAAAAAAAAGAGAGGAAAAGAACTTGTGCATAGCCGTAAAGAGGCCTACATCGCAAACCATGATGAAAACAAACCTGATAGCTCTGAGAATCCCTGGAAGCTCCAGGAATCCCTGAATCGTGGTGAAAACAGACAGCGCAAATTGCGTAATTTCGTTTACTGCATATAGCGTGACATGACGTACATGACTACTGATAGTGTTCACGCACCCTGATCTCACAAACTCCTAAATGTCTGGTCATAGCTACAAGTTCATTAATTAAATGGGAAGGAATTTGCCAAAGCATCTGTTGATATGTCATTTGTCATATTTGTTGATTATTGGAAACAAGTTTTATGACCTACACTCATATGTAGGTTCACAATCTGCTATATAAAATATGAAACAGATAAGATTCCTGATTAATAACCATTAAACGATTATAATTGCACTTTTTTTCCATTGTATTAATGCATTGAACTTGTTCTTAAGTGTGCTCATGGTGGTATTGATTCTTCGATTTTTATGATGTTAGGAGACATTTCCTGGGTGTATATTAGCCAGCTTTTGAATGTGCATATCCGCTGCTTCAACAGGTGTTTAAAAATCTAAGTGGGTGTGGCTTATATCAACTTAATGTATCTTAAAAATAAGGAAGTTTTTAATCCTTGGATTTACACCTTTACTTCAACCCACTGGTAAAACTTACCTGTGAAGTTATATTCAACAGCCCCTGTTTTATTCTTGGCAGAAAAACATTTATGTATCTTAAAAATACGGAAGTTTTTAATCCTTGGATTTACACCTTTACTATGGCCCACTGGTAAAACCTACAGTTCTACTCAACAGTCCCCTGTTTTATTCCGGGAAGGAAAAACTCAGTGTATCTGAAAAATAAGGAAGATTTAAAATCTTTACACCTTTACTTTGGCCCACTGATAAAACCTACCTGCGAATTTCTATTCAATAGTGCCTTGTTTTATTCCTAGCGGAAGGGGATAAACCTCCCTCTGATGAATGCTTCTGATTCACAGTTGCTGTAACATGTAATTTGAACTTTGATTTTATGTTCACGATAAATTTCATTAGTAGTCTTTTTTAATTCGCCCCTTTTAGGTACATATTTTATTGAAATGCTCAATCATATTGTATCAGTATCACTATTGTAAAAAAGGGAAATATACAATTTATATACTGTAAAGCATGAAAATTTCGCTAGCATTTTAATTTTGCTAATTTCGCTAGTATCACAATTCGCTAAATTAAAATGCCGCTAAAATAAATGTTAACATAGCATTGAATAGCAAGATGATTCAAATTAGTGAAATTAAAATGCACCCAAAAAGTGAGGGTTTCAAAATTCGCTAAATTTAAATGCCGTGAAATTAAAGTGCTTTACAGTACATAGTAGATATTTTTAAATTCAAAGCAAAATTACATACTGGCTCATGACAAAATTTAATAATCAATATTACCTGCTCCGTTCTGTCAATACTCCTGCTGGACAAGGATAAACATGATATTTTGCTCACTCTATGTCAAGAAAACAGTAATGGCGACTTCTTTGAAGATAATTATGCAGATACTTATGAAGAAGGGACTTCGTCTTTATGGTTACATTTGGCAGTGATGAAATATGAACAAATGATCAAAAATGACATATTTGATTCTATTATTGCAATCAGAAAGTTACCAGTACCCTTTCAACGATGCAGGTGTCTTGAGAGAGACAGAAAAGGATGATTTGCTTTTCATGACTTTTTAATGAACCTTACAATTTACTGAAGCCATACATGCTTTCCATCAGATTGACCTTGAATAGTTTGTATATTTCAAATATGTGTACTATTTTCCTCTTCTTTTTCCTCAGGTCCTGAATAAGAAAGAGAACAAAGGATGTGATAGCCCTGAGCCAGAGGGGGAGCCGTACACACTCACACCACGCACAGAGGCCAAATATATGAAGATCAACGAGGAATTCGATAGGATGATGAATGGCAACATGAGGGTAGGAGTGACATTTACTTTTCGTGGAATTTTATTGCTTGCAGGAGATAGGAAATAGTTCACATTGATGGATATATGATGTGAACCATTTTTATGTCAGCACTATTTTAAATCTGTTTCTTAAAACTTAAATCTATTTACAATTCATAGATTGAATGGCATCTGTTTTCTTAAATGCTGGAGCTTAATTTTAAACTTATCATGTTATCAAGGGATGGTCATAAAAAAACTGATTTTTTTTTCAGAAAAAAAGTCCTCATCCCTGTAGAGGAGGTAAACTGACTACATTCAAAAAGTTTAGAATTCCATCAGGAATTTTGCAAAATTTTTAATGAAAATCCAAAGCCATCAGCTTTGGAAAATACTGGATTTTTAATGACTTAAAAGACAATTTTTTTGGAAAAAAGAACTTTGTTAAAAAACCTTTGGAATTCCGAGCCTCACTGGTGTTAACAAAATGTGGAATTCCAACATCCTCTATTAGTTGGACAAAAGTTGCATAGAATAGCCCAATGTAATGATGAAACATCTTGATCTGGCCATAAACCAGTCAGATGATGACGTCTTGGTTGATAGCAATGATCTATCTTTTCATCTATTAACCATCTCTAGGTGAGTGATTACACATCATGGATGGTAGAGACAAGTTTTTGAAGTATCCATCAACTACTTAATGGAAATATTGCCCACAAGTCTTATTGCTCGCTGTCACTGTACTTACAGCAGGACGAGCAAGATGTTCTTTGACCATTTGCTCAAGACGAAACATCAATCTTGGCTGATAATGAGCTTGTATATCTTTCTCGTGTAATATTTAAGAGGAGTGTTGGAACAAAGTGTCAAGGAAGCTAGTCATTTGTAATTCATGTCAGTGTTGGTTAAAAATAATGGCCATGAGATCTGAAACAACCAAGTCCAATTCAGTCACTTTTAATGGTGTTTAGCAACATAGGAAATGAACTAATTACAGCACACATTTAATAAAAAGAAAGCCTCTTTAACTGATTAAAAAATGTACTATCTTAGAGGTAAACTATGAACTTGATATTTTTGATGCTTTTTGGTAAGGTTGTTAAGATTATCGGAAGAGGCATATTAAACTAGAATCATATATTTTGCTTAAAATATAGCGTTATGTGAATTAATGAATAAAATAAATCCACATAAATATTTCATGCTCTACCATATTTCTTTGTTCACACAGAAACCTGTAATAAAATAGTTTAACTGTTTAAAATAAAAATTGTAAACAGATTAATTTCATGTAAGTACTGGTATGTTCTGCAATATTGTACATCTTACCAAGTTATTGTTATATTTGTTCATTTACCTAACAGCCACCAATGACAAGTCAGTACCCACAACAAATGCCGGTCAGTGTACCCGTCACAGGAGATGGTGGATATCACAACCAAGCACAACCAGACGTCACCTCCGCCAACCTCATGCAGCCTCCATCAACACACAGGACGACTTTAAGCCCTCAGCCCCAATCCATGGGACGAAACAGTGTCAGCCCACAGCCACAACAACACATGATGAGAACGAGTATTAGTCCGCAGCCACAGATGGTCAGGAATACGATCAGTCCGCAGCCGCCAAGGCCTGCCAGCACAGGTTGGTCAACTTCACATTTATTTGTTATTGTGCATTATGGATAAGCTTGGGAGAATTGGTATTGCTATTTGTTATGCAATATGTTGCATTTGGCTGGTTTCAGGGTGGTTTTGGTGTTTGTAACTGCACCAAGAGACCGTATTATTGGCTAAATGTGTATTTGATGTTGCTCTGCACTGTTTGTTGTATTCATCAACATAACTACAACTGCCTCAAGTATTTTGAAACCAGCATAATATGCATGTTACTTGCCAGTAAAGTTATTAATTATGTAAATAAATTTGTGGGGAGGAGTTTCATTTTAACTATCAAAAGAAGAGTAGTGCCAGTAATCATATTGAATTTTATTAGCAAGATATGAAAACATGGAATAAAGATTGAGTTTCTAATTTAGGCTTGATATGATTATTTCATAATATAGCATTATAGCTGTTCCTCGTGCTGCAGTGCTTTGGGATTTTTTATTGACTATTTTATTCTATCTTGTTGCAGTTGCCAAAGAAAGATTTTTAATTTTATTTTGTTTAAAAATATGTCAAGCTAAGTGAACCAAAATGACAATCAGAGATATAAAAGGTATAACTTTCATCCCTGCTAGAGGCATTAAGAGTAAATATTTAGTAATATACTTAGAAGGGAAAATATCCCAAGTTCTTCACATATGATGTTTCAAAGCACAATAAGTATATATGTCCAGGTAATGTGTTGGCTTGCATAAGGGCCAGTCCATACATTTTTTTGTGAGCTACCAAGTACTGGTGCATTAATTCTTCATCGTTAGGTTAATTCCAATGAATTTTCTAATAATATTGGATGTCTGGTGTAAATAACCAAATACATGACATTGTATAAATATGTCACAAGTATGTGGTGACCATTATGTAGTTTCATCATTAAGCCTCCGTTATTATTAGAAAATACATCCGAATTAGTTTGATAATGAAGTCTTATTGCACCATAATATTTTTGTAGCTCTTAAAAAAGTATAGCTGGTTTTAAGCTATGTTCACAATTGCTCGTATGACGATTGTATGTTTACGAATCTGTGTAGGGCGTATTGACATTTCAAAAACCATTATTTCAAATTACATATGTACAAATGAAGTTGGCAAAAAAAAAAAAGAAGATTTTAAAAGTACATACAGTTAATGGTCAAATCATTATCAACACTGTTTGTAGTGTTGTGACCATCCTTGATAGTAAACAGAAGTTTAGTGTGTTGATTCAAATTTTTTGAGGCAAATTGGATTCAATATATGTTTGCATTCTTGTTGGGATGTGTATATTTAAAGCTGAATTCAGACGCGACGCAAACACATTGAGCATGTGTAGATGGCCGTTTTGAGCAGTTCAGATAGATCGATATCAAAACGCAACACCACTTGCTGCATTACCTTTGCGTTTGAGTGTGAATTCATTTGTGGTGCTGTTTGCAGTGAAAATTATTAGAAACGCAAAGCATTGCATTTTTAGTATGGATTTAGCTTAATTAAGCTGATGCTACTTGCTTACCTAAAGCGGGGTGTTTCTGTAATGTGTTTGTTTTTTTACATTCTTGAGTTCATGACACACACATATACAAACAAATAGCATAATCATATTGCAAGATTCATGAAGAATTACTGAATATAATTGGCTCATATTTAATGAACTAAAAAATGCTTATCTTGTGCAATTCCAAAACATCTCAAAACCTACAAAATTATATGAACTAAACCTGAATTATGTGATGTTAATCATAAAATCTTTTGACAAAATGGAAACATGATAAAACATATTCATTTCAAAAACTTTGTGAAAGTTAAGGTTGCATTTTTAATGAGCCATGCTTCACATTTGATAGAAGAGTTACCAAATTATTTGAACTAAACTTGAATTATGTGATGTTAATCATAAAATCTTTTTACAAAATTGAAACATGATAAAACAAGTTCATTTCAAAAACTTTGTCAAAGTTAAGGTTACATTTTTAATGAGCCATGCTTGATAGAAGAGTTTACCATTGTGAAATGTCATGGGAAAGCTGGAAGATCCCCTGTATGAATAAGTCATAGTGCTTAGTAGGAGTATACCATAGGATCAATCAACAGGCATTTGTCATCATTTCCACAACATGCATCATGATAGAACATGGCATCAGAAGAAATTAGTAGTCACCAAAGTTTCTTGCAAGTTTGTGTGTTCATAGAAATTTATACTGTGTCGTATTTGGTGTTAAGATAGCAGTTAGTATGAAGAGGTATTATATGTTCGCCAGGGGGTGGGGGACAGGACGGCACACTTACATGCTTTCACATGTTGTCGTCATCAAGCACGCCTTTTTAGATCGCACCATAAATATGGATATCACAAATTCTAGTTGGAACTCTTATTGCAAATATTCAATCAAAAAAGGCTACCCTTTTCACTTGACCTAGCAATACACAGTTTTTACCTTGCCCTAAACACTGATCAGTCTTTCAAATTGAAGAAAAGAACTGTTTGCTTGGTTTAAAATGAACCCTCTGAATGAATAAACAGCACAAGAAGTCTCCATAATTGTTACCAATAATCTAACCTGTCATGTCTTTCAAAAGAGCGACTAATTAACTGAACTTTCATGTCTTTGAAATTCAAAACCTAAACATGAATAAGAATAGCATGAAATTGTTACAAAACACATTCTCCATATGGATATCATCGCTGAGTGAAAAAGTGTCCTTTCTTGTGGTTTTTTCCCTCCCTTGAGGTATTTTGAAATTTTATTTTTAAAGTATATCCAATATTTCAATGTACTATATTTTGATGGATTAAGTTTGCCTAGGTACTACATCATTTAACTGTAGCATAATGCTTGGAAACGTATATGTTTCACAAGCACTGGAATTCATCCAATCACTTGCTGTAAATAAGTGCGTAAATGAATTGGATTTCACGCAAACAAGCCTAGCAACAAGCGTCCGCTCAAAAAAAAAAAAAACATATACGGAAAACTTAATCCTCACAATTAGGATATTTGATATATTGCTTTTACCCCTGATGTCTGACCAACACGGTAGCTACATTATGGCTGTTTCAGCCTGTCTGTATACTGTTGGACCTGCGATGCAAGATGCAAGTTGTTTAAGATATGAAATTGGTTAATGCTGTTGACATGAGTTTGCATTGAACCTTTGTATTTGCATTTGTCTTAAGTGCTTTGTTTTCATAAAGCAATTTGAATTTCCCCAGAGTACAGAATTAACAGATACACTTCTACGGTGTTTACAGAATATTCTAAATAACATCTCTCAACTTCCTATGCCGGTTAGTGATCCAGAAAATTTATTTCCTGCTAACAATATATTGAGAGTATGGTCAAAATCTTATCCATTTATTTTGCTTTTTTTTTTTGTGTCAAGTATTTCAATAATTTTTTGTACAAGCAAATGATCCCAATTTGCAAGTTTTGAATTGTTTTACAATGGAGAATAAATTGTAGTAGATCATATTTTGATCATCACAAAGATGAAACATTAACTAGCATTTTGGTTGCCGAGGACTAAGTTGTCATGTAGAAAACATTTGGAAAGCTAGAGCTGTATTTGTACCCATTTGCCTTTCGAAGCAATTGGTCCAGATTCCACTTTTGTAACACTATTGTTTGCAACATCTCCTCAACAGTGAGCATGTTGCCTCTTAGCATTGAAGTTAGAGTTAATGTCTCGCTCAGTTAAACTACATGCACTATCCAGCAGGGTCATCTCATGGTGCTCATTGGTTTGTTATGGGGGGGGGGGGCTTCATACATATTACAAAATACAAAAAGCAGTTTGAAATAGCTGTCAGTGATTGATTCAGCTATCAATCAATCAATCAATTAATGATACAAGTACTTGCATAACATGCATACCCCATGAAGGAGTCTATTCGTACAGGGGACCCACGGCTTAGCTTTACGTGACTGTCCGACCACGTAGCAAGTAGAGTAAAGTTTTTATGATTTAATCAATTAATTTAGTTGTTCATAAACATTTCAAATTTCTATTTTCTTCCACCTGCTACTCACGTTGTAAAGCCACCATGTTTCAGCAGGGTGTCTAAACGGCTACATTTCAACAAATCACAACAACCTTGATAATTGACTCATCATACTGTCCGAGTTTATTTCAACTTGTGAAAACTAAATGGATCATGTCATGGTCGTTCGTTTCACCAACTCGACTAATTAAGAGTAAAATAGCAGAGAGCGCACGACAGATCTAAACTGGTGAATGATGTAGCACTGAATTGGACTTGGCATTAGAACTGGTCTGTCAGCCTTTATGTAGTTGTGCAGTCAATTTTACCACTTATTTCTCAGTATTTGCACTTTTGTGTGGAAGGAGCATAGATAGAAACGCAGAAAAGCTAGTCGGTGTCTGCTGGTCAGAGTTTTTATGCAGCGAGTAATTTGTTCTATGCACTTGGTATGATAAAAATCACAGATTGGCGATGCGTAGGTTGAGATGCAGAAATCTTGAAGACCTTATTATGTTTTCTGTTATGCTTAGCAAAAAACATTGTCAAAATTGTTCTTTTTTTTAATATTTAGGTCATTAGTCATCACCGATCATTTTATAAGTTGAATATATAGAATGAACTTAAAAGTTAGGTCCTCATTATTTAGAAAATATGCACTTGATTGGACATTTAATTTTACAGTGAATTAAAAACCAACTACAACATTTTTAATATTAATTTTTAAAGTTTACAAATCACTACTATTTTCTGATATTGTTATCGCGCTTGTAGCTATTAAAATGTCTTTTACAAATCCTCATTTTATAATTTTTTTATTTTTAATATAAACTTTGATCCCTTTTTGAGAAATTCACTCGCGCTGATAGCCCATCATACATACAGTTGCATGAGTCTAGAAGTAACTGTGTAGATTTAGCTGTTCACTGTCGACAGCTGCCTAGAGATGATTTTTTAAAGATCAGAAAATGCTACATATATTTTTTAATTTGAGGGTAAAAATATGATCCTATATCAATGTATAATAATACTTCTGCGTACTACAAAATTTGATTAAGGCCAGTTCCAGAGATGTCCAATGTTAACACGGTTAAATGACATGATGTTAGAGTTATGGAAAAAATTATCTTCCTAGTTCCATTGAAGAAAAAAACAAACAAACCTGTAACCTTTCAACCATTAACAAAATGAAAATATTACATCAAAAAGAAGTGAAATCTGCAAGTTTCTGTCATTTTAGTCAAGATATTTCTCATTGAAAACAATAAAATACTAAAGAAATGCAATACACTCATTTGTATTGGAGAAACAGTATTTTGAGTAAATTTTGCGAGACTTCCTTCCAGTCATTGAAATTGCCATAAATTCTGCACGGAAGGTCCGATTGAAGTCAATGAAAAAGCAGATGAAAGCTGAATTTGTATGTAATTTGAAATTGCAAAAATGGTCAAAATAGCCAACTTTCACATTTTGTGCCCACTGCCTCCCCTTAAAATGTCGATACTGATATTACAAAAATATATAAATTTTACAATGCAATGATGCGTTTAAAAAAGCCAGATATTTTGATAAATATTATGGACATATAGTGGCTCAAATTACCCAGATTATTGTGAGTCTCAGTGACGCAAACATATCAGCTACGTTAAATCCTCACTGACACGTACCAGATGTGTCAGTGAGATGAGTAAACAAGCGTTAAATTTGTCTTATGTTTATGCTCAAGTGAAAGGACGAGATGCTGACATCTATTTTTTGTCTCAAATGTAATTTTAGGCCTGATTTACTCAAGATCTGGGTCGTGAATTCAGTTTGGTCGGGAAAAACAAAAATGTCAGCGTCAAATCACACAATTAGGTCTGATCTCATTTCAAAATGCAAAGGCGTCGCTAGAAATCTGAGGGTTTAGATATAAATATTACAGGTTTGTAAGGTTTTATGTCGTCAAAATTAATTAATTCAGATTTGTTAGAAAAAGCGTGTTAATAGGGAAAGCATTTTTAGTAGACACAGTTTATAATATTCTAATAGTAAGTTGGTACTTATGTCAGAAGAGATGAGGCTGCATTGTGAAAATAATGATGTGTAGTTGTAAGAAATGAAATACGCATTTGGTTTTAATGTCTAGGCGAAAGTATAAGGTATAGAATACTTCTTGGGGTAATCTAGAATTGATCATGATACTACATATCAGGTATCACTTATATATATGTCATATTTCCATGATGTCATTCAACATCATATACATTAACATTATTGGTGATATAAACTGGCAATTTGTAAATCTGGAATTATTGTTGAAATTTACATGTGAAATGTTTGAATAATGTGACACCATGCAGTAGTTATTATTCATATTACCTCCCTGTTCAGAACATCAATGTCATTGTTCATACTGTTTTGACATCATATTTTTGTTCATCCTTATCAATGCACAGGCGGCCATCTTGAATGGACAGCCTCAAACTGGCAACAGTCCAGTTGGCGATGTGAACGAGAAGTTAAACAAGGTACAATATACACATATAAAAGAGAAAGCAACACACCATTGCCAGCCAGCATCACTTTGTTTTCACCTTGTTTCATAACTGCTGCCAGTTTGCAAAGCTGACCATGTTTTTGTTCATGTGTGTGTGATTATTGGGCTCAAAATGAGTGCACTGTGCACAGCAGAGATTGACCTCAAGTGATTGAACTTTAACACACGACCCTTCCTGTGCATGGGCTGTTGATTTCCAAGAATTGTCTTGTTTGCAGCTCTGTACTGATTGGTTATATATATGAATAAAACCACTGCTGCATGGATGTCAAACAGAGATCAATTTCTTGGTATTCTACCAGGGCCAGAATTCTTAGTTTGTAGATTTGCTATCCTAATGATTTTGTCACAATTTCTGGTGAAGGTGGCATTTGTGTATAACAGAGCTTATAGTAGACTAACATTGACCCTTGTGGAATACCAGATAACTATGTATCAGTTGCATGGGAGGTACTAGCTAATAGCTATGTGAACCAACCATTTACACTACCAATGTGTGCATTATTTTCACATCTTTTTATGTCTATTTTTTGCACTTTGGTTTCTTGTCATTCCTGCATGTTGTCTTGTCATCCTGTGGCTGCTTATGTCTGCCTACCTCGCCCGCCCGCCTGTCTGCCTGCCTGTCTGTCAACCACACACCCCTATTTGCTATAATGCATTATCCCATCCGTCATGTACACGTTGCATGAGCAGGTAGTACAAGTACTGCACCAGAAGAGGGAGAGTCCACTAGAGGAGAAAAGAGGGGGAGTAAAGAGGATGGAGGAGGAGGTAAGGTCTTTGTAATAAATGCATGCGTTTTTGTCAATAGATCTCACTAAATCGAGAGTTGCTCTGTAGTGTGTCACACTTTCTCCTTGTCATAGCAAGCACAGGTCTGAACGTAACCATAAAAGAATATTAACTTAATGTTGGAAGTGAAAATAGATCTGGGTCTTGACTCTTGTCAACGAAGAATGTATCGTTTATGTTCTATTTAGGCTTCGTAACATACCGAGATATTTTCAGTAGATTGTTTTCAACTTATCACTTTAGGAATACATCAGGATTTTTGATACTTCATGCCTGTAATTGGGTACCTGGAGGAATCAATATAAAATGGGGTGCTAACTGCTACACATAGATATAGAGGGGAAATACCAGACTGTGTATATTGCCAAGTGTAATAGTGCCATCAGCCGTGGAACTAAAATTGAGGGGTCCACTCGAGCCCCCAAAATCAACTTCCAAGTGCAGAGATTCTACGAGTGCACTTTTTCAATATTTGCGCATTATGACAAGAATGACTGAATACCCAAATTTGATCCCCATGCTGGCATGAAAATGGCACTGAGTCAGGCATTTCCCCCTTTATCTCTATGGCGCTACAATATCTTTGCCATTGCAGTTGCTCTATGCACTACTATACTATCATCTTCATTGTCATCTTCATTGTATCACCAAAATCAGTTTTTATTCATATCATGATTAGAGTGATTTGAGTTACATCATGAGTGATTTGAGCCATGTGATTTTTACATCACATGACATGAAAAAATATGAGGGAATTTGTGATATAAAACAAATATTTTTGGTGCTGTTTTTAGTGCAATAGTAAAAGAAAAATTTTGTTCCGTTAGTTAATTTCTTCACATGAAATAGAAAGTCAGATTTTGTCTTCATGATATATTTTTACCATCACACTCAGAGGCAGAATATTTGTATATCATCAGTTAAATTCGCTCTCACACACCATACATTGCCATGTGTGTGTAGATCAGCTTTGAGACATGCTCATTAGTTTTGTATCCAAATACTGCCTCTTTGTTAAAGAGAGGATGTGTTCTATAGTAAGGTAAACATTGCTGGACACATTACACAGTGAAGTTTTGTTTCTTATTACTTAAACCCAGTGTTGGAGTACTCGAGTACAGTACTCGTACTTGTACTCGTACTTAAGTACATTTTTTGAGTACTTGTACTCGTACTTGTACTTGAACATGAAGTACTCGTACTTGTACTCGTACTCGACTAGTAAGTACTTGAGGAAAACAAGCAAATTCAGCC
>JXSR01S035717.1:11747-25898 GCA_000969725.1 Ophiothrix spiculata
ATTTTAAACATTTTTGAACCCGTCATTGAGGAGTCTAAAGTTTAGGTACTTGAACAAAAATTTCAATCCAGCACGGATTTTTCTACACTAATTGACATCCCTACTACTACTGGATGACTGAGAACATTCACTCATTAATCAGAAAAGATATACCAACCGGGAATCTTTGTAGAGATCCCAGACTCACCACATTTTTTCACCGTATGAGGACCAAATTGGAGGTATTCAGTTTTTGACGATGATACATCACATCTTGGCATAATGCGTGATTATTGAAAACATTTAAACATGCTTTGCGTGTAGGTAAGCTAAGCATATTTCATACGAGTGAAGTATTATTTGAACAGTTTGTCTCTACGCACAACCAAATTTTGATTTTATCAGGAATCAGGTGTACCTGAATACCTAAATTTGATTTCTGTGGCTTACAGCACCATTACATAGGCCAGTATATGAGCTCTGGGATTTTCCCACTTGATCTATGGGTCCCCCTCAGATCCTGACTGAAATCACCTTTGGGCACAAAAAATTCAGTTGCACATATGGGGCATACTGTGCCAAAATTATTTTATATGCGTGCACCATACTGAGTGCAAAGCATGTGTGTGTATATGTGCAATGTTTATAAGTAAGTTCTGATCTATGATTGGCTAAAACCTAAATACCCCATATTTGATACCTGTGCCTGTACCTTGGCAAGTGAATGGTAATTTGACTGAGAATGCGGCTGTCGAGCCAGTCAAGCGTTGTTCTTTGCTTATGCACAATTTGGCGGCAAAATGTATGATGCGTATTGCGTTGTAGTCAAGTAATAGTAGCGTGCGGCAGAACGCACAGCAGAGTCACTACGGACTCGCGCAGCGTCATTCAAGGCATGGCGCCTGCATGGCGCTATCCCCTAACTTAGCTGGATTTTTAGGGTACAAATAGACAAGTTTCCTATCTGCACTTTCTTTAATCTATGCCTGTGCTGTATTAAAATTGGCACCGACATGTCTGGAATGACAACTACTTAATCAAAGTATACACTAAAACTGTTCTTTACAGCCAGTGATCTTTTACTTACCATCATAAACACATATGTCATGGTTAATGAAAGTGTCGCTATAGCCATGATGCCAAACGTAGCACTCATTACAAAAGATAGACCACAAGAACATATTGTTGTTAAGACCATTTGCATGTAGAAATAGAAGAAAGCTGGAGCTGTAGGTTTCAGACCTGTAGGTTAAAAAGAAATTAATGTGCCATTATTTTATATAATGCAGACATGGGACACAGTGGAAAAGCATTTGACTATGATTTGAGTAGTTGAGGGTTCAAGCCCTTAATGATGAATCAATGATTTTTTTGTTTATCTACCTTGTTATTCCCCACCTAACAGTTATCAGTAACAATTTTCCAAACACGTTAAGATATATCATATAAATTTTGTGGAAGCGATTGATCCGAAATGAAGATGTGCATAGTCCAGGAGAAATTTTCACATTTTTAACGCTTTTTGACAGTTTTTTTTTACTTACCAATCATCCAATACGTGATACAACAGAAGCCCAAATTAGGGATGATCCTCATAGGTATTAAATCACAGAATACTTTGGAAAAGAAATAAGCTGAACAACGATAAAAGCCACTGGCTGTCTCATGCCTGAAATTAAGGAAAGAAACAAGATGAAATAATCTGTACATTGATAAAAACCACTGGCAATTTCATGCCTGAAATGAAAGTATACTCTGAAGAATATGCAGCAAAACCAATGACCTAATAGGGAAATAAATTAGTCCCTATTTTTTAATCATAACAACATACCCTATCTTGCTGAATATTCAAATAAACTTATGTTTAAAGGTGCGTTTACACTGTGACAACTTAGGGGTAACGACAAGCAAAGTAGAACTGCGAATTGCAGTTTTGAATTTTCCGCCCATCATCATTAGTTAAAGTCAGTTAATGCTCACACAATCCGCTAGCCACGCACACTATCGTTACTATCAGTCGTTTTCAGTTGCAAGTTCGTTACCCTCTGTCGTTACCCTACGTCAGAGTGTAAACACGCCTTTAGGTTTGTCCATGTGGTAGCAACAAAATTAGTCAAAAATAATACCAAAATCATGAAAGATTCATGCACAAAATATATTAATACGCAATGATTTGTGGTCTTAATCAAACCTAAGCAATCATTACTAGTCTATTACACAAAACAAAAGCACCAGAATACAAGGGGTATGCTATAGGGATCTCATAACAGAGTCTGATTGCTTGCTACATACTTCTAGGTTATAGAGTTTTTGAAAATTTTAACCATAATGATGGGATATAAACACATTTTACGTTTTGATTTTTGAAACATTGCCAAAAGTAGGTCTAAATCAAGTATTTCCAAAAATAAGATACAAATTTAAAACATTGAGAAAATATATTTCTTGAGTACAAAAAGTAAGAAAAAAATCATTTTCTTTTTTTCAAAGTATTAGATTTTGATCAAATATCAACATCGCCATCATCCTTCAGCATGTAAATCATCTTCTAGAAATATATTTTAATGTGGATTTAATTTTCAGTTACTGAGTATAGAGCAAAATTTTTTCAAAAAATGATGGTTTTTACACCAAACTGGAGATTTCACACCACTAAATAGACTCTCATAGATTTTATATGCAAAGTCGCCTTGCATTGACGGACATTGTCTCACTTATAATAAAAATAATAATAGTATTTATTTAATTATCATAAATCACAAACAATGAAAAACAAAATGTGTAATTATGACAATCAAGGAAAAGAAAAATAGACTACAAGTCCAAACACAAAATGTGTTTTCCTTTCCTTATAAACTTAGTAAATGTACAATAAATAATAATACAAGATACTCGCATAAATATGCATTAAATAACAAAAGTAATATTAAACTATCTTATGAAGATCACTCTGCAAAGACTTGGTCTTATCCGCAAGATAAAGACCTTAACTCTTCAACAAAAATGAAAAACATAACGATAACCCCTGTTTTTTTGATTCAGGCCCCTTAAAACAACATATCTAAAGTACCTAAAAATTTCAACAAAAGTGGAAGGAACCATAAGGCCAAAAAAAAAATTGTTTGGTTGCCCTCCACCGACCGACCCTATTTTTCAGCCCGACCCAAACTTTTTTTTATTGAATTTTTTTTTCTAAAAAAATATGCAAAACTTACCGAAAACTACAAAAAAAAGTTATATATTTTTTTTTTCGATATTCAACCCTCAAAATGTTTAGGATGTCCCAAATCACTACAAGAAGTATTTGATTATTTTGATTTGGATGTCGCGGGGGGAAGTTGTGAAGGCTGGAGTGGCCGATCGACCTAGCAGTCCGTGGAAGAATATTAAAAAAAAAAAAAAAAAACCCAGACCAACCGACCCTCTCTGAAAAAAGCTGTGGAGGGCAACCAAAGATTTTTTTTTTTTGGCCTAATCTTTCAAATTGAATGCCCAAATAGAAGTTCCCCAAATGATACATTTTTGATGTAATTTAATTAAAACAAACAATTTTAACACCTTTCTAACTCTAAATTAAAAAGGGGCCACTTTATAAGGGGAGAGTCGGGCTTCCCTGATCTACCGGTATCTATTTAGTGGTGTGTGCCCTAAAGGATCCCTTATGAAATAAGATTCCTGTTTAGGCTTCCTTCCTTAATTGGCTTTCAGCAAAAACAAATCTATATTGGGTTGACAAATAGTGATAATATCAACACTGTGTACTTAGGTTAACACGCAATCAAGATAATTAACAAACCACATGATCCTCTGATTACATAAGGTGTTTTGAATTCAATGTCCTTAGTTAGGTAAAGCAAAAAATATTTATGTTTCTCATCCCCTCATACTTTCTATTTTGCAAATTTCTTTTTATTTCATTAATTTTGGATTATGTCTTGCTCATAAATATTTTTAAGAAAGCAAAACTTATTCCAGACCCTTGCAAAAGTGTAATGAAGCATTTCAGATGATTTTTACAATCATCATTGTGGTCCATCTCTCAAAACAAGAAAATAAAAAACACCTCATCATTTTCTTAGACATCATTTTATGCAGTGAACATGCCAAAATGACGCAAAATCAGGTAAATTTAGAGTGGTTTACCAATAAAAGTCTCGTTTTCCTCCCTTTTTTCAAAAACCCAGACAAAAAAACATACAATCGTATTTACTTGTCCATAGCCTGATTACTGCAACAGTCTAATTGACATACTCCTTATATAAACCTCAAAGGCATTAGCAATGATCACAAACATGAATTCCAATTTTCATCTACACTCAGATTTTTATTTTGTATTTTTACAAAGTATACCAATTTATTCTTATGTCGGTTCTGGCTGTACATTTTGAATATTCATCGCAAAGGAGATAATCAATTGTGCTTTCAATTAATAGACCTTTTCAAAATATTACTTTCTAAGAATTCCCGAAGCCGATTTTACACTTTCTGACACTAGCCGACAGAAAAAGTGCCTCTTTTTAACACAACACCCAGAATACAAAGTTCACGTTCATGTTAACTGATTGTATACGAATTCAAATTGGTGATAAGGGTTAGCACTAACGAAGAACTTTTAGTGTGTGCGCCCTGAAAGAGACTTGCAATTTTAAGATTATACAGCCAATTTTGAATGCATTTAAGCCTATTTTACCACTAGCCAAAAGTTGTTCAAAATTTAGTGTACCTTATTATGTATGGGTCTGAATATAGTTATTTTTCACTTTTATTGCACTGAAAATGCGAGAGAATTTCCCCTTGCAAGCTGGAAATGTGCTTACTAATGAGCTCATATGTGATGGCATGGTTCAAAAAACAGCCATGTAATCTGACATTTGAAGATTTCTGAATGGATTTTGAAAATGTTTATACTTCATCAGCAAAGTGAAAATTTAAAAGCAGTGTTTCTAGAAATAAATCATTGAATTCTCAAAATCAATATTTCTTAACATATATTTTTTTTTTTTGGGGGGGGGGGGGTTGCTTAAAAAAAGTCTTTCAAAATCCAATCATGAAATTTTGTTTATTTTGATTTTGATCATGTATTTCCGTTATTCAAATTAAGGGCCTATGAGTTTCAGTAATCATGCTAAGTTGTGGCTAATGCCTTTAAGGAAAAGAAATTAAAAATAAAATAACACTATGACATTTAATGAAAGTCAGATGATCATCTGACACAGAACAATTTGCACACAAATGAACAATTAATGTAGCAGTACTAACATCATGGTTACAAAACCAATGAAATACAAAGGTCAGCCAAGACAAAGGTACGCAGAGAAATTTGAACCAATTTTACGAAAGTCAATATTTGTTTCCCTGGTCTAGGTACTCACATGAAGATTACTCTCTCGTTGATGAACAACTCTAGTGCACTCAAGTTACTGAAGATCATGTTCATGACTAAGAAGAAAAACACACCAACCCTGAAAACAAATAACATGTAGAGTGTAAGCAAACAAACTTGACTGACACATATCTTTTAAAGATATCTTTTTATATTTCTCTAAACTCGTCTCGCAAGAAGTATATAAAAATGATTGAAAGAAATGTTTTCAAATTTTGATGAAACTCAACAATAGAAAGAATATACTTGTAGGTTCATTTCTAATACCAATATATCCTGAAAAGTAGATCGAATATACAAAAAAATTATTCTTTCCCAAGAGGCATCCATATTTGAGAGCGGAGCTTTCATTACTCTAGTAAGTGTCATCTTCATAGTTGAGCTTTTGATACTCTAGCTAGTGTCTTCTTCACAGCTCTGAAAATGGTAGAAGCTCCACAAGAGCTTGGTATGTACATCCATGTACATCAATGCACATTCCAGCAGCAGAGATTGTATTTCCACGATGACACTTCAACCAGATGTGGATTCACACTGCATATTCAACTGCATGTATGTGTTTGCGCCTGCATGCATCCTGCCAAGTCGGTCATCAACTAGCCTTGATCTAAGGCATAGACCATGCTTGATATCGTAAAGAAAAATGGGTATCAATATTGAAGGTTACCGGTATAGGCAACATATTCACCAGCAAGTCTATCATCAACACGCACGCACGCATCATCTCAGGAATCTACATGGATGTACATCCCAAGCTCTCATGCGGCTTGTCCAAGTGACACTCGCTAGAGTATCAAAGCTCAACTCTAAAATATAGATGCCTCTAGGGGAATAAATTCTGCTCATGTTTACCGACCAAAGGAGAAAAGTATTTTCAAATTGTAAAACAAATATATCTAAACAATTGTCATATATTCAAAAATTGCATTTTGCACTGACAAGCGTGTCCATAAACCTACCTATTTTGAAGTCCAGAATCTAATGTAAAATCCAATTGGAAATATATACCTCCAACAATCATGGAAAATATGATCATCACTACGAACTGAGGAAGAAAAAAGTGATATCGTAATTAATTCTACCTGTCATCTTCCTATGTGCAAGTATCATATGGTGTCAGCATTTCATTGGAATAACTAAAACAATTAACACAATTTATTCTTCTTTCCACAATTGCAATAAGACAGTATAAACATCAAGAAAATATACATATCATTTAAACAATAATGTGGAGGAGGACCAGAAAATAGGCCAATGACCTGTCTAATTTTAAACTCCTTTGAAAGTGGTTGAAAATTTCTTAAATTATAAACAATTTAATAAAGTGATACATACAAATGATTTTACTATTAAATGAGAAACAATATTTTTTTAAAACTATTTTTCAGGAGGACAATTATACCTTACTCAATTTTACGTTTTGCAAGTTTAATTTGTATCATAACTTTTTAACAAAGTGCTTAAAGTTAATAAAAGTATACATTTCCAGAAAGAAATTTTCACAAGGAACATGATGGGGAGAGAAAATCACAAACACACACAAAAAAACACATTTTTTGGCCATTTGGGCTTCCAAACAAGCTGAGAATTACAAATTGGCTTCTGAATATATTTTTTAACTTAAAACACCCATTCAGATGTTGCGGGGTACTATTTTTTTGTTTTTTTTAGGGTTTTGGCCAAGTTTTTGATTTCCATGCCAAATAAAGTCAAAAATTCACTTTTTCCCATTTTTGATCATTTTTTTTACCTTATTTGGCATGAAATTAAAAAAATTGGTCAAAAATGAAAAAGAATGATGAAATATTTTTTTGCTTGCAGTATGTTTTTAATCATGCTTTGGAGGCAAATCTACAACTTAAATTCCCACTGTATTAAGGAGTGTTTTCCTATACAAATGTATTTCCATTTATGAATGATAAATCCAAGGGTGGATTTTTGAACAAAGTTTAATTTACTACATACTCCACCACTCTCCAGTGTTTGATTAAGTACTAATCAGGCCTAGTACTAATATTCTTTGCAGTGGTAACATTTTATGGAAATACAGTTGGACAAATAATAGCAAATACTGGCAGAATTTCCTGATTAAAATTAGAATTTGGGCCCAATTCAAGGCAACGGATTGGGAAAAAAAAAACGGGTGCCAAGAAAAAAAAGACAACGAAAACCTTTCCAAAAAAAAAAAAAAATCAAAAAAAAGCCGCGAGAACACCCCACAAGAGACACAGACACCCCACAAAAAAAACGAAACACCCAAACCAATAAACAAAACAACACAATCATCTATTTCACCGCAAGATCTTATGCAAATCATGCTTAAAATTTACAGACATGCAGTTTACAAAAGTGCTGACAACTTCAAATACACTACAAACACTTTTAAGAGTTGAACGTTGAGTTAATTACCAATTCAAACTCTTATATAAACCCAACATAACTTTTTCACATTAGTATGGTAATATAACTGTTGGCATGATATGACAAAGATTAGTAATTAGTGACGTGGCAGCTAGCAGAAAAATAACTGATAATATAATGTAAGTTTGGAATTGAAAAAAAAATTATCAGTGATTAAATTAAAAAACAAATAGAGAGAAAAATCATTTTTTTAATGTTGAAAGTCATGCAACTTGTCAAAAACTTACATTTGGTTGCATTTGATGCATAAACAAACACACACTTAGCTATAACTATAATGATAGTTGAATAAGTTCTATTAAACTCTTAAAGGGACATTGGACTACACCATCGTCCCCAAACTTTTTCCCCATGCATTTTGAGATTTTTGCATAATTTGAAGTATTAACAGTAATATTGACAGTATGTTAAGTTTCACAGTCAAATTCAAACCCTTTTTTATCAAAATATTTAAACAATTGTTTTATTTGTTTGTAGACAAGATAAATACTAATTATTATTACTCTATAATTGAATTTCAAAAATTGGCCTTTTCAGGAGATATAATGCAAACTTCAAACTTCATTTGATTTATCTGCAATCTATGGTGTGAAAGGAATGTTTTACAAACAACTCTTTCTCAATATATAGCATCAATTAATACGTTTAGAGAATAGCCTCATACCCAAGATCAACAAACAAAATAAAATCAAAATTTGTGACTTTTCTGAAGGTTTACTTCAAAATTTTCCTGACATTTAGTAATTGACTGTTATTTTCTAGCATATAAAGTGTAAATTATCCACAAATAAAATGTTGACATTTTGTCCAATGTCCTTTAATAAAGACTGACAACAGCCTTTATTAATATGTGAATATTTTTGTGATGGTTCATGGTAGACAAGTGAAAATTAGGTTCAAGCTAATTTGACATGTTACATGTTTAAAAAGTTTATCAATCCATCTGATCACAACTTGCTGTTGTGACAAACATATCCAAGGTAATTGATTAACTGTCTTATCACAAGGTTGAGGTTGCACACGTTGCAATTACCAAACATGACTGACACCTCAAATCAAAACTGTTTAGGACATCCTGTAAACTTACGGTGATCTTAGCTAGCTGTGCATGTAACTATAAGCCAATGTCATATGTGACCAAGACAGTAAGAAACCCACAGAGCAAAATAGTTGAAAAAAAAGTTGAAAAAAAGTACAAAGTCTATATTATTATGATTTTCATGGAATTAAAAGATTTGCCACTGATTGTCTTTTACAGCTGAGAAATATATCTTCATTCAAGTACATCCTGTATGTTGTACTTGGTAATTTCAAAACCAGAAGCCCTTATAGATTTTACAAAGTATTACTTTGAAGCTTAGATGAGTCTCACAATCTCTGCAAATTGTTTATCATAAAACTAATAAGAACTATATAAATGTATACATTTTGAAGGAGGGAATTTCAAAAGGGACCTATTTACAGTAGCAGATTTTTGATTGAAGAACTCATTTTTGAGAAACTCACCAGAAACAAGTCATTTTGCTTTTTTTTATTAAATCTAGAAAAAAATAGTTTTTTTTGGCACAAAATCTTCAAAATAAGTAGAAATGTTCTAAATCAATCATTCTGGGGAATGTTTTCTATCAGTGCATAATTCATAAGATACACGTCTGTGTAACCCACCACCCTCACACATGCAATATTTGATTTATGCTTCTCTATTCATAGCGGGTTTTTAAGATTATTTTTTGTGTTTGTTTTGTTTTTGTGGCCATCCATCATCACAAACCTCCAGTCGGCCCCTTGTCAGATTTGTCTTATTGCAGATTCAAAAAGAACGCATATTAAGCTTTAAAATGACACATTTCTTTCAAATTATGACACACAGAAGTAGAGTTGCAATTCTTCAAAGCAGGACATAGAATCCCTAAAACCAAATATTGCTCATATTTTTCTCCTAAGCCATGTAAATTTTATGGCTGAGTTAAGTCCCATTTTGGAGATATGTATGAAAATGTGTCTAATTATGGTAACAATAATTAATTTTACAAAATAATGTATAGGAGGCTCTGAAATACAAAATTGCCCATAAAATTAAAATGATTTGACCGATTTAGCTGAAATTTGAAACTTACACATCTTGAGTGGTCATTTGTCATATGACATTGAAAACTAAATTTTGAAAATCGGACTATGTTCCTTTAAGTATTCTCCAAAGTCCTAAATATTTGGTTAAAATCTGAAAAAAGGCAAATCCTGAAATTGAAGCAGCTTCACGATGAGAATTAAACCATTAAATTTTATACGGCTGATGATTTTCAACACCTAATTTTTACCTGAAATATTGATGTCATTGGGTTCCTGATTATATTCTTGACTGCACGAACAGAAACTGTAGAAAGCTGTAAAAAATAATTGAATCATGTGTCATAATATATAAATAAAATGCTGTAAATTCAATGAGGCAACAATTAATAGTAAGAGTGATCATTTCTTTCTAGAGTCTAGGTGTTTACTTGGTATTATTTATGATAATTACACTTCATATATATTCCTGAAGCAATCATGATCATTTATTGGTCAGTTGCAGGCCACTCCAATCTGTTTCTATACTCATACAAACATTCTTGTCACTTGATTGACTCCTGGTTGCTCATCATTTCAAACTTGCAAATTTCCATATTGTCAACAATTACGTTGAATTTTTAGTTACTAAGTGTGATTTTATCTCATTTTTGCCATCCATTATGAGACAATATATGACAGTGTATTTAGTGTTAAACACAGTGGAGTCACGCGTTACAAATCACAGAATGATGTGAACATATGCACACATCCAACATGTACTGCTCACATTGAATAGAAATTTTTATGTTTGAATAGGCGTTTCAGCTTTACCAATAATAATTGTATATAATTCAATTCAATTCAATTATTATTTTATTATTTGTTGGGAAGTAATTGGCTTCATTCTTGATTTAAAACTGACTCTAATTTTTAACTAAGAATGCCTGGGGGAGGGGGCACTGAGCGAGGTCATCAGCGAGCAGAAATTTGGGGGAATGGTACCTTTTTTATGAATTGTCGCAGACCGCGATAAGGGTATCAATTTCACTTTATTTGGAACAAAAGGGTATACTTTGAGAAGCACAAATCAGTGTTTAGGGTATTGATTTTAAGAACATGAAGTCGGCAATTACAGTATGAATTTTATGAACATGAATTAAGAAAAACTCTGAAAAATCCAGGAAAAATTGCAATTCCCCTGGAACACACACACACCCAATTGCAATCTGATAAAATCCTGTCGCTTCTGTTACCGCTGGTCATTTCCTGGCATTTCACTCATGTAATTGGTTCGTTGTTGTACATACATTAAATATATTCATTAATGGACGAATCAGAATCATCATTTCAGCAAACTTCGGTACGGCAATTTATATACAGGTTTTCCTGGTCATATCACACACGAAAAATAGGGAATTTGACTGGATTTTGCCAGGAAATTTTGGGCTTTTCTTTGGTCCTTCCCGGGAAGACATTGAATTGACTCCCAATTGAATGTCTTCTTGCACATGTCTAGTCCAAGGTAATGCATCTTAAGATTCTATGTTTTCATAACTTCATGTGCATGCCATGCAAGTTCTAAGAAATGTACCACAACATTCTAAAAGTACGTTCCTTTGTAGTGATGCCAGTGAAAAGCGTTCATGTTCATGATAAGTCTGTGAAAAGGGTTCCTGTTAAGGGCTTTTTAAAGTAGGTTAGTGAATAGGGTGCTTAAAGTATGATTGGTCAGTGAAAAGGGTATCATTTTTACACAAAGGTCAGTGAGGAGGGTTAGGATTACACATTGCCCAGGTCAGTGTTTAGGGTACAAATTTGAGGGTCTGCTCGCTGATGACACCACATGAAAACATATAAGTGCTCCCCCCCCCCAGCTAAGAATGAGAATAAGAGATAAATTTTATTGTTTTGCCCAGCATATATTGTCTCATAATGGATGGGCGTACAATATTTTATTGGAATGAACATCCCCTGCTGTGGCGCCCAATGCTCAACATAATGTATGCTCATCCATTATAGAGACGACACGGACAACAATAAATCCTATCTTTTTTCTCTACTTGCATAACATAAAAAAAAAAAATGCATACTGCACTGACTGTCATTTATGTGATGTGGTTGTCCAGTTTGAAAGTCATGTAAAAATTCATATAGCTCACCGTCGTCTACCTCAGGCAACAAACTACTGAACAACCCTCATATATAAAACATGTCAAATGCACTAACTCTGCACCTCAGATTCAACACTAAGGCTGAAGGGCAAGGACACAATTACCCCTACACATTGTGCTCTACCTTGGTCCACAACTTTTCATATAGCAGCGATAAAAGGTTTTTTTTTTTCAAATTTCCATTTAAATCTGAGAACTCCTACCTGGTGCAAGAAAGATGTTGGGTAATCTATCTTCTGCTTCACCACTGTGTCTGAGGTCTGTTGGTGCTGGGATAATATTCGGTTAGCTTTGTTCATCATTTCATCGTAAAATCTGGAATTCTTGAAATTCTGTACTATTGGAGTTTGTTTTACTGAATCTGAAGTTAATTCTTCAGCCAGACTTCACACACACACGTTTTATTATTAACTGTAAAAACTCAAAACAATTTTTACAAGCCCTGCTACCAGTTATTAAAATCTGTATAATTTGGGATTATTTTAGAATATTTGTTGATTTGTTCCACAAAAACCCATCTCTTTCTACTCACATATGCAGCTTGGCACAATATGTATTTTTCACAAAGGAAAGTGCCAAAAGTTGATTAAACTGGGCACATGAAAATGTTTTTTGATACAGGTACTGTATTCCTATTCCATATATCGTACCCAGGGTATTTCAAATTTGTATAGATGTGCCTGCCATAATTATAAATTTGACTATCTCTATACCCATTTTATAACATCGAGGAAGAAATCAGCAGGGTTATTATGTTCGTCAATGTAAGCCCCCCCCCCCCCGGATATCATGCTTATTATATCATTCATAAATATATTATTGTTCACCGATTGGTTAAAAGCTGGTCACATGATTATAAATAGTACCACTTTTTCACAAAAAACAAAGCAATTCTATGTTTGAGGGAGTGGGATACTGTTTTTGAGGGCGATAGTAGCCTATTTCAGTTTTAGCCTCATCCCCATCAACAGCGGTACTCAGCCCAATATCTACTATGAAAAATGACGTTCGCTATGATGTCGTAAAAACTGAATTACAGAGTCAGTACACTATACATTTGGTCCTTTGACTTGAGGGTCGTGATTGTTTTGGCTTCGCAATATGGCAGCCTCCTGTGCTTAACCAGTGTAGTGAATTATTTGATGCCGATAAAACGAGTGTAAATCCGCGTTTTCACATCGTAACTGAAGAGGAACTGTCAGAATTTATCGTCTCTGTCGACAGTAACAATACGAAGAAGTAAATTAAGTATATAGAACATCAATTTTTGAAGAATTTTGTAAGCTTTTGTAAAGAACTGGGCGTTGATAATTTCACTGTCACTGACTTTGATGATTCAGGACTCGATAAATTGCTCGCACAATTTTACGTTGGAGCAGTGGTGAGTACATAATCATGTAATTTAATCAAATTTAACAAATCAATGAACCACAAATATATTTAGAAATGATATAAAACAAATATTTAATGATCATGAGGGATCTTGTGGAATCTATTGGTCCCCGAGGTGAACTGGAGGGCATGGGGTACTATTTTCCGGAGACCGTAATTCGAGGGAAAATAGTACCCCACGCCCTCCAGTTCACTAAGGATATAAGGTTCATTAAATATTTATATACTATACTCATTAGCCACATCAGCTACAGATTCAACAGCAGTAGAGTCTCCATTAATAACATCAAAGAAGATATCAGCAGGGTTATTATGTTCCTCAATGTGAGTATCCCCCCCCTCGGATATCAGACTTACCATACCAGCTACAGACGCAACAGCAGTAGAGTCTCCATTAATAACATCAAAGAAGATATCAGCAGGGTTATTATGTTCCTCAATGTGAGTATCCCCCCCCTCGGATATCAGACTTACCATACTCATTAGCCACATCAGCTACAGACGCAACAGCAGTAGAGTCTCCATTAATAACATCAAGGAAAAAATCTGCAGGGTTATTATGTTCAATGTGAGAACTCCGCCCCCCCCCCCCACACGGGATATCAGACGTAACTATTTAGTGGGTTACCATCTAGCTGTAAGTCTTCAATCGTGATGTAATAGTGGCTCTTCAAAGGAATTAATAGGACACCAAGAAAGTTGGCATGTCACCCTCTTTTGGTGTCCAAATAATTCTTTTGAATAGCCACTTTTACA